>JAVKPL010011158.1:0-11611 GCA_032173675.1 Gastrolobium villosum
AAATGGCAGAGGCTTCCATGCCCACAGCGCGGGAACCACACTGCCAGCGTGGGAGGCGCGAAAGATTGGAAATTTGAATTTGAAGAATTAGGTCAAAGTCTCTTATAAATAAGAGACTCAACCTTGAGGAAAATATACACAGAAAACCTGAGGCAGATCCGGCTTAGAAGAGAGGAATTCGTTCTTCGTGTTCATCGTCCCGTTCTTGTAATTTTCTTTCTCTTTTATTTAAAGTTTATGTTGAATCTCAGATCAGCGATCATGATGTTGATTGGCTAGATCTATTTTCTGTAGTCAGGGTCATGATCCCTTCGTGAACAATTGGTACGAAGGATTGAATCACTCTATGTGTTGATTTTAATATACTTCATCTTTATCTTGTGCGTATTGATGTTATTTCTATTAGATCTGATCAACCTAATAGGGGATGATATTCTGGGGATTAGGGTTTGCAATAGGAATATTGGAGTTCTGATTCTGAAAGGAGATAAAGATGATGATTTATGCATGTTCTAGGGATAGACTTGTATAAATCGCAGTCGTTGGATTTATCTGCGTAATGCTTAATTTCATGCGGGATTACTAAGGGATTAGGGTTCCAATTGACTTAAAGGGTTAGATCACCAAGGGATTGGGATCTAACTAATTATTCTTAAGATGATAATTTGTCTGAGTTATTAATTTCAATGAATATTGTGAATCAATCCAGAGTAAAATTGGGATCATTTGGTGAATGTACCCTGGCTGCGGTGTTTTCTCATATCTTTTACAAAAACATTCATTTACATTCTTATTTTATTCCTTTTAACAAAAATCTTAAAACAAGTGTTTTACTTTTCTTATCAATTAATTTAAATTACAATATTTGTCAACAACAATCGATTCATCTAACTTAAGAGGACTGGTTATCGTAGTAATTGTTTTACAATCCCGGTAAACTTGTCGGGTGCAACACAAAACAACATCAACATTGTGCATTTTCCACACACTTTCCACCATAAGTGGCATATGCGATTATATATAACACTCCTCAATCTACTCTACCAGTAAAGCCAAGCTATCAACTTTTCGGTAACCAATTACAACTCCTGTTTCCAGCTATTATTACACATTCGTACTTGACTCTATTACCATTTACCTTTTATTAAGGCTAATAAGTCACCCTTTTACTTAAACTCTTGATCATCACTAGCCTTCCTAGAAGAACACTTATTCACTCTGTCAACATTAATCACGTTATTATCTCTTTCAACATAAGGCGAGAATTCCAACAAACTTACTACCTCACTTAGAGCCGAAAATTATTTCATCAGACTTACTTCACACACACAATAGTGCGCTTCAATATCACACTTCGAAACTCTTACACCTTATGCCTCACATCTTACATCCAAATTTTACATACTATTGTCCACTTACAAGTATATGACCTTGTTAGTATATAGGTGTCCTAGAGATAATCTTTTGATTAAATAAGGACATAAGATGTAGACCTTTATTGTCGCAAATAAATAATAAGCACTCTTTATCATGTTTGATATTATGTCTCGATATTATTGTTAATATTATATGAACAAACTGGATAAACCCCTTGCAATAGAACAGGTATCTCTTGAGTATCTGTGATGAGATCACGATCATGAGGATTCAAGGATACCGCACGTTTATTCGTAATTTTATATTCCTAGTCTAGAGACACTGAGAATGGGGATCAGTGATCTCGGGTAAGACTAGCACCATTTATCTACTTGTATATGGATACTATAACACCTCACAATTCTAAATTAAGTAATTAAAGTGTTAAGTGAGTAATTAAGTGAAGGATTAGTGAAAATCCCAAAGATTAGGCCAAAATACAAAGAAAGGGCAAAACGGTAATTAGCCAACACGCAACCCTAGGAAGATAAATTGAGCAGAAGGTCTCATGATAAAAATAAGCTAGAAATGGATTCAGAACAGAAAATTGAGCGGATAGGCAAGTTTCAGAAAAATCAGTGAATAGTGTTTTTCGCGGGTAAAAATACCGCAGTCAGATTGCACCGTAAAACGTGCCAGTGGAATTTTGAGCTCTAGGTTTCAAATATGAATTTTAAATGGTCCATAGAAATAAGAAATATGATTTCTGATAATATTTGATGAATTTAAGTCAGTTTGTGAAAGCGTGCCAATGGTGCGCGCTGTAGCTTAAAGCAGTGTTTTTCCCAAACAACTGAAAAGCTCCGGATTCATCTGAGTGAGTATAATTAAAGGACATTAGTTAATGTTAAAAATTAGAATTTCTAAATAAGTTTTGAATTTACGGACGTTTAGTGAAATCGGAGAGAAATTCGGATGAGTGTTAAATCGCATGGGACCCGTTCCCACTTAAAATCACTTAAAGTACCTAGATTGCACTTTTCATCACCTCCTTCCTCACTTTCTCTCTCCTTGGTGAGCAAGAACAGCCCCATTCCCCTCCATTTTTGGTGCAAATTTCCTTTGGCCATAACTTAGCCATTTCTCCACCGAATTCAACGATTCTTGTCTTGAATCTTGATGGAAAACACCTTCTGAACCCATTGGTACCACTTTTGAGCCTTGAAACCGCGTATTTGGGGAGATCTGCACCAAAATCAGATCCGAAATTTTGAGAACTTTTGGTGTTCATGAAGCTTTTTATTGCTCCAATGGTGGAGTATGCTTAGGATGAGCCATATACCTTGCAATTGGGTGAGTTATTTCAACATTTCATTGGTTGATTTTTGAATTTGGATTATGGACCCTAAAGAGGGATTTTGTGATATGTTGTGTTAGAGAGCTCAAATGGAAAATGTCTATTAGATGATAATGTCTTAGAATGATGTATTAATTCTAGAAATGCAATGAAAATTTTAAGAGAAAAAAAGTGAATTTTAACTTAGAAAAATTTAGTGCATGAAATATATTTTTGAGTTTTGTGTTAATGTGTGGTATAGTGAATTGTAGTGTGATTATATGATGATATGAAGTGATTATGTGAGTTGTGGACCATAGGAATTGAGTGGAAATCCTTGGTTTGGCTAACAAAGAATTCGGCCATTTATGTATAAGTGAGTAAATTGATGTTTTGGAAAACTTTGGTGTTGTGTTGTGTGATGAAAAAGTCATTAGATGGGTTGTGTGGTGATTGGCATGTGGAAGGATCAATGTAAAAATAATAAGTGTTGAAAGTGGCAAAATGTGCCTAAAGTGTAATATTTCGCAAAACGTTGCGTAAAAGTTGTAAAACAGAAAAACGGTGATTGAACTAGCCTTTGGGTAACCTAAGTAAGTGTAATAAAATGAGAAAGAAAATTTAGAAAAATAAAACCCTATATAACACTGTTTTGGCCGAACCCTATAGGAGGGGAGATGAAATCTGACGTTTTCGCGTTTTGACATATTTTGACTGAAACTGACGGTTATGTATGGTTGTATAGGTTGTCGTACGTGGATATAAACCCGGAACAGTGAAACAGTGGATTGCCCTTGGTCCTTGACCAAGTGGATTGAGGTAAGTGATGTGATTTACATATGCTATGTTGAAATTCATGAGTGGTTTAAAGTTGTAAGTGTGTAGAATTGTCCTCTGTGTAGGCGTTCCCTGTGTATCAAGCTATAAGTGGAGTTTCTGCGGAGCTCAGTGGACGTATAAAAAAAAGGTAACCTCTTGGTACTGGGGCTTGTTCCCATTTTGTGTTCCACCTTGCTAGTTGATGGCAACGGTAGGAAGTGTGTATGAGTAGTGTAGAACAGCATGAGCATGCATGTGCATTATCACAATGGGTACTTATGTACCAGATCTCTGGCCAGTAGATATTTTTAGCCTTCGGGCAAGTGTTTCCGGACTGCCACTGGATAGGTCTCCGAGAGGGAGTTCCAGTTGACCCAGGGTCGTGGTGTGTTATCCGGATAGGAGCACACTAGGTTGTCTCGAGTGTATATGGTTGGAAGGGGTACCTTGGTGGGTTGTTCTATGAACACGCCAGGGGTAGTACCCATAGGCGTATAGCCGAGGACTTGGCGTGGTATTGGTAGCTACCATCCCGCATGTCGTAGTTGTTTCTGATATTTCCCCTTTCTCTAAATCCCTTGCTTTATCCTGTTTTATAACATTGATGGTGTTTTATATTATTGATATACATCGAAGTGAACCATTGGGCGAAGTTTTCTCCAGAACCTCTTGGTTACTGAGATATATCCGTATATCTCACCCTATCTCGGGGCATTTATTTCAGGATGTACCAGTGGATATGGAATAGCGGGCAAGAAGCCCGCATGATGATGAGTGGAGTAGTGATGCATATTTCGTTTCAGTGTATTATATTTGTCATTTTAGTTATGATTTCATTTGTTAAGTAAAGTTGTAATATTTGGATCATTGTAAATTGAAGTTAAAGTGTAAGTGTAAGTGTAATTCAGTATTGTAAATATACCATGGATGTATGCTTATTATGATGGAAGGGCTTTAGGCCTACTTTAGGTTTATGATTATCTGTATGATGATATATGCATGAAATTGAAGTTGGTGATTGAAACTATAAAAGATTTGAAAGTGAACTACTTATGTTTTAAGTATAAATTGGATTGGGTTGTAAGTGCCCCAAGGCGTTGTTGGTCCTTGTGTGTGCCACCCATTGGATTTTGCTGGATTTCAGGTGTATTAGTAGTGTTAAACAGCTTATGCAAATTTGGGGATTTTAGGAAATACAAAGGAAACTCTGGCGAATTTTCTGTAGAATTAGCAGTTTTTGGGTGAACTTTGGGAGAGCGTATCTCTCTCCACAGTGGTCCGATTGGGACGTTCCATACGCCATTTTGAAGCTTAAGATGTCCCCTACGTTGTGTCAAAGTCCTAGGATCATTGGTGGTGTGCGAAGCCCATGGTGGCTGAAGACACGAACTGCCCTGTTCTGGCCTGTTTCAGTGGGCAAATCTGGGGCAGTTTAGGGAAATTAATTCCCGCTTCGTTACTTGGTCAAATTAAGCATACGATATATCAAATCGAAGTTTGAGGTGTTTAGTTTATGGTGTAAAAGTTTGAGAGACAGTGGCTGGGCGGTTAGGTGCAGTTTATTCCGTGAAGATTGGAGGTTTTAGGCTGGTTTGGAGTTGGTAGGCAATGTTGTTTGTCCAACTTCAAACGGCGATAACCGGAGCTCACGAGCTCGGAATCGAGTGTGGGATAGCTTGTTAGAAAGGTAATTGAATGAGGAAAAAAGATAACCTGGATTCTAAGTTTGGATTTTTGTTTTGTGATCTTAGAAAAATAAGTTAGCAAATCTGGTTAAGTGGTAAAAACGTAAAAAGTGAGGAATTGGCTAAGTGGGTTTATGGGAACCCCTTAGTATCTTGTATGTGATAAAATAAAGTGTATAAATAGTTAAGTTAAGTCTTTCGCTAGTGTTTCAGTTACGATCAAAACTTTTTATTATTACGCTTTTTATACTTTTACTGTTCGCGTAATAATCGGAAAAAGTTTATTCTCATTTTTATAAATGAATTGTTGTGATTGTAACTGCGCTTAATATCATAATTAATGTTAACAATACCGGTGTACAACGGGCTGTTACAGATACAAGTTAAAGACCTCATGTGCTACAGATATGGAGATGTCTTAGCTAAAGTCGTGGGAGGACCTATAAGAGTATAGCTCGCGCTGAACAGACCCACAAAGAGACTCTATGAGGAAGTCTCACAGATAGTATCATTAGAGTAGTCTCTTTATATTTGGGCATGTCTTTCCTTAGACCAGATGTTATTACCTAGATTGTGTTCTAGATGGCATGCTTTGATTGTATACCTTGTCTGCCTGAAACATGGAGACTCATAGGTATATTGTTGGGCTTGTCCTGAAAGAGCACAGGGCTAGGGTGATAAGCTGAAGGAATTCATCAAATCTTTGTGAGAGATTAGGTTATCTGTAAATCGGAGAAATCGGGATGACATTTACAAGGACTCTAAAATCTATGCATAGTAAAAGAGATCATGAGATGATCTGCCTTTAGAGTCAGTAAATTTAAGATTCCCTATTTCGAATAAAGTTTATCCTAAACCGCAAGGGTTGATACATTTCCTTACCTTAGGTTAATGGGAAGGTAACCGAGACAAAAGGAAATACATACGGCAACCAAATATGTGTAATAGGATGATCAAGTCATTAATCTGACTAGCTCTATGGCAATAAAGCATTGCTAGTGCTCTGTGTTGTCATTAATTGGGTTGTGGGCTTGTTGGGCCCGAGCCCATTTATGTCATAGGCTATGGGTCACACACTAACACCTTGTAGTCATGATGAACTAACTTTAAAGGTATTGGGCCTAATAATGGTTGTTAGCCCAAGAAGCTGTTAGGAAGCCCACCTAAAGGGAAGAGGGCACATGGATCATGTAATGGGCTTGGATGGTCCAAGACATTACTAATTAATTTAATTAGTTAAATTAATTATCAAACATTTGAATTTTGAATTTTGAATTTTGAATTTTGAAATTTGAATTTTGAAATTCGAATTTTGAATTTGAAATTTGAATTTTGAAATTGGATTTTGAAATTTGAATTTTGAATTTGAAATTTGAATTATGAATTTAAATTTTGAATTTAAATGTTTGAACGTTTGAATTCAAGTGTTTGAATTCGAATTTGAATTCGCTATGAAAAGTTGTTTCATATCAAAAGGATAAGATGAGATCTTATTGGAACAAATTCCCTGCATCAAGAGAAGATATTTAGTCTCATACAAAAGGGATATGGTGCGCCATTTTGGTTGGTGATGAATGTCATCTTGTCCGCTAAATGTGCTCCAATTCAGATTTGGTTGGTTGAGAGAATCAGTGAGTTAGTTGGTTCAAATTTGAATGCAACTACTCAACGTATCTGGACTCATTCTGGGACTGAGTGGGGCGCACAAGTGAGTGGTCATGTGATGACCATTAGGTCAGAATCTTAATAAGATAAGGACCAAATCTCATAAGGATTCAAAGGGAAGGTTGTTGGCAATTTTGAATTGCAACAACTCCTTTATTTCCTCCAAGTGTCGCACACCTAGAGGTAGTTTTAATCTCCCTCACTATCTTATACGCACAAGGGGAGGATTCCTCCTTAGGGTTTTCACATGAACACCTAGCCTATTCTCCTTACTCCTTGCACCACTCTTGTGAAGTTTTCATGTTGAAGACTTCACTCTTCTAAACACAAAAAACCTAGCCTCCATCTTCACCTATTGAGCGCATAGCAAGCCTCTCTATGGTGGTTATCTGGTGGCTTTCAAGAAGGAGTTCTTGCATCTTGACGAAGGGTGGTGTGGATCAACGTTAGAGGGTTTGAACCCTTAAAACCTGACAGTGATCTCCCTGGTGATCAGATCATAAACAAGGTAACATCATGCTGTCTTAAAGCATAATAATTGTTTGCATGTGTGTTTACGCAAGGAAAAAGTTTTGTTTTTCCCTCTCACATGCTTCGGCCTTTAAGGCCAGTTTAACTTTCAGACCTCACATCTTACGTTAATCACATGGCAAAACTCTCCCAATATAGTGGGTAAAAACATTCTCAGGTTTAACCCCTCGAGCTCTTGCTGTCTTAAGGGCCCCAGATGTAATGACCCACCGATCAGAGAATCCACCCATATGATCCATGCAGTAATGATGACCTACCCCCAGCTGGCCCTATGCTAGGAGCATCCCCCCAACTGTTTCTTATTTGTGCATTTATATCAAACCTCTCTACTGTACTAATAGTCACATCAATGCAGAACATTTCCCCGTCTCACATTACTCATATAAGATAATAATAGCCTACGGGAACATAATCCACACGGAGATAACCATACACTCTGGGACATAAGCCACACAGAGATATCATAATCTCACGTCGTACAACATGCACCCAATGCACAGAGAAATTTATATTCATAATACATCTGTATATATAGCCAACGTGTACCCAGTACACACCAGATTACATATGGACCCAGTCCATTTGGTGTTTGTATCATACCCGTATATAACGGCAAAACTGTTTTGCATATCCACATGGGGCTACCCCTATAATCATAGTAGTAGTATAATAATCATATCACATATATGTATGGTGCACTATTTCTTCTTGATTATTTTTCTCAAAGATTATTTACTCTTTTACTTTGACTATTCACCTGG
Source organism: Gastrolobium villosum (assembly GCA_032173675.1). Classification (NCBI taxonomy): domain Eukaryota; kingdom Viridiplantae; phylum Streptophyta; class Magnoliopsida; order Fabales; family Fabaceae; genus Gastrolobium; species Gastrolobium villosum. The sequence goes on from JAVKPL010011158.1 coordinate 8,154, forward strand.
CATGGTTCATAACATAATCTCTATTCCCTGAATCCGAATTTTTTTCTCAAGGTTCTGTACACATCTCACAACTCTTAATATTACGTATCATATTTCCCACATATATTTCCCATCACACAGGGATCTTCTAAATATTTCCATCCAATCACAGAGAACTTACTTCACCTCAGTCCTCGCACTGAAAATTTACATTAGTCTCTGCATTGAAATTCTACCTCAGTCCTTACACTGAAAATTTTACATTAGTCCTCGCACTAAAATTCTACATCAGTCCTTGAACTGAAAACTATTCGTCAGACTTTGCACTGACACTTACACGTCAGTCCTTGCACTGACAATTATACCTCGGCTCATTAACCAATCTTATCATTTTCATTTTGACATTACCCATTAGCTCTTTTGCTAAACACATAATTTCACACTCTATGCACATTTTACCCATCAGTTCTTTCGCTAACCACTTAATTTCGCACTTTATTGAAACTTAGTTCATACACTAATCACATGCTTTCACATTAGGTCGTACCTTAGCTCATTCTCTAACCATACCATCTCACCTTATTGTTGTACAATAATAACCAACAAAATCATGTCACTGTTCTAATCCATTGCATGTTACGGCTCACATAAACATATACTCCATACTATAGAGCAACCCATCAATTTTCGTGATCACTTCCACCCTTGGTGGTTGTAGAATATTCCTTACCTTAAAATTACCTCTACTCCGTCTATCAATCCATATCAAATACCAATATTTTCACAAGCACACTACTATTAGTAGTACATATATATATTATACCACAAGATCATAATTTCTTTACAATTCTCATTACTACCTTACAAATGACTATACATTTCAACCGTCCTATTCATTTATCACTGATATGTCTGCCAATTTGAGTCGACATCCATTAACTACAATAGTGTCTTCATTGTACCTTTATCATATGTCATCCATGGCAATTTTCTCAACTTTTTCCTTCTACACATACTACGTATTTACTTAATCTCACCTATGTTTACTCAACACTACCTTCTTATGGACTTAGTTTCCACATATCAACATATTTCAATTAACACTTCACTAACATAATCATTTCAAGTGGTCAAATCCCTTAGGATTAAACATCAAATATCTTGTTTATTTCTCTACATTAACCATCCCAATTCATTCAAGTGTGCATCATCTATCCCGGTCTTATAACTTCTAATCAAACATAGCATATTTAACTCATACCTAAGCATATCTGTTTTCATTTTTCAATAATCCCTCAGGTTCTAAGTCACTCACCTTAATGAAGTCCACTTACTAAGTCCACTTGTACATAATTTTTTTACTACAATACACATATACATAGAAGGGTGATATCAAATCACTATAGCCTTGAACCCATGTATTTGACAGAAGGGGTAGGTGATCAGAGTTATCACTGTGTAATAATAAAAAATAAGAACAGACTTACTTGTAATCCGAATACAGAATTAGTCAGAAGAATGTATGCAGGAGAGGATTGAATCCGAGCCCACAGAACGTGTCTCCTTAAGACAATTTGCCCCGTCACTGATGCCTAAGGTTGATGGACACTTGTCTCCCAGGATAGAACGGATTCCGTCTGAAGAATGGTGGCACTACCAATCAACAGCCCAGACGAACACAACAGTATGCCAGAAGAATCACACCGGAGGATGAACAGCAGTATGCAATACCGGAAGAACAAAAATTCCGGCAGAGTTTAAGTGCAGAAAAAACCGGATCGATTTCTGAATGTGTCAGTGTCTATTTATAGACACTGACCGGTCATGATGAACAATCGCCGGCGGCGAACCGCCGTGTCTGACGGCGGCGAACGGGCGTGACCGGTGACCGTTCCGATGAACAGGTACAACCGGTCACCGGTTCCGGTTCGGTTCAAAAACCGGCGGGTGGGTTCGAATTTTGGAGGGAAGCAACGTTTGGACCAAAAAATAAAAATAATTTTTTTTAATACACACAATCGAACCGAACTGAACCGAGCCGAGCGGCCGGACGGACGGCGGCGCGCGCGCGTGTGTGGTGGTGAACCAATGCCCACCTATCTTCTCCCCCTACATAAAATATGTAGTGACCCAAGGGCCAATTAAAGAGATGGAGGTGGGAGTTTATATACTCTCCCACTTTCTACCAATTGTCCAATGTGGGACTTGTTAAACAACCCACACAACTCTTCATCTTCCCTTTTCTTTTTTCTCTATTAACCCACTTCTTATTCATAACCAATGGATCATTGTATATTAATCTTACTATTAATTCCAACAATCCCCCACATGGATAAGAAGTCAAATCATCGTGACAAAATGCATGAGTATAAATGCAAAGTGTAAATTCCTCAACGAGAAACAACTGCATCGAGATAGGTGGAGTTACCTTTGAACCTTCTCTAGTGAAAACCTATCGGATATACTCGGTCAATCGGTGGTCTAGGGCGACTTGAACCGTCAACCTTTAGTGTATACCTAGACAATAGGAGTCACACAATTGCTTCTCTAGCATTGTTGGTCCTTTGTTGCGCCCATTTTGGCCGTGGGACACCTACCTGGTTCTGCAAGTGTTGTTAGAGAATCGGCCTTTGAAAAATTCTCATAGAAGCGGCCCTCACTTCACACTCACATAGGTGATTTCTTGTGATGTAACTCACTATACATCATCTGAACACAATAGATTAAGAAATCATTAAAAGCCTAAGTGCTTACCCTCATAAATACACTGTCTTGTCTAGGAATGAGTATGAGTTTAAAAACTCCACAGTGTTTGGGCAGTCGAACATCACTTAGTTGTCTCTTTGAACCTAGTTCATGGGATCTCCACTCTTCTAGGTAGAGTTACCGCAATGCTCAACAATTGATAGGCCTTAAACCCATTCCTTTCGACAAATATTCAACCAACTCTCTAGGAATCCCTTTGGTTAACGGATCTGCTATGTTCTCTTTAGACTTAACATAATCAATTGTAATGATTTCGTTCGAGAGTAGTTGTCTTATGGTATCATGTCTACGACGTATGTGTCTAGACTTACCGTTATACATGACGTTCTTGGCCCTTCCAATAGCGGCTTGGCTATCACAATGTATGCATACAGATGGTACCGATTTTGGCCAGTTAGGAACATCCTCAATAAAGTTACGAAGTCCTTCGGCTTCTTCACCAGCCTTATCTAAAGCAATGAATTCTGCTTCCATGGTTGACCTTGCGATGCAAGTCTGTTTGGACGATTTCCAAGACATAGCACCTCCACCAAGGGTAAACACATATCCACTTGTGGATCTAGTGTCATTAGAGCCGGTGATCCAGTTTGCATCACAATACCCTTCTATAACTGTGGGGTATTTCTCGTAATGCAAAGCATAATTTTGAGTATACTTCAAGTATCCCAAAACTCTTACCATAGCAATACTATGTTAAGTAAATAGGACATAAC
>JAVKPL010011159.1:0-11628 GCA_032173675.1 Gastrolobium villosum
AGCCAAAAGAAAATAAGACGAACACTAATAGATAACCATCATTTTATCATTGGTAAAAGCATTTGAAATTCATTTGAAGAATTGGATTTGACAATTATATATATATATATATATATATATATATATATATATATATATATATATATATATATATATATATATATATATAAGGGTAAACATTTATACAGTAACTTTAGATAAAATTATCTACAACTGCCATTTTTAACTATGTTCTCCCGGGAGAACATAGTTATAACGTTAAAGTTGCTCTTTTTACTCTCTCCGTATTTACTTTTTAGAACTTTTTTTCTGACGTGGAGAGAGAGAAAAAAGCAATTTTAACGTTATAACTATGTTCTCCTGGGAGAACATAGTTAAAAATGGCAGCTGTAGATAAGCTTATCTAAAGTTGCTGTAGAAATACTTTTGCTATATATATATATATATATATATATATATATATATATGGGAGGGGTTATACTTACTATCTACTTTTCTTACTACTTATTACTACCAAATTTTAACCGTTGATTTCTGTCAATCTAACGGTTATAATTTATGAGGTCATATTTATTAATTAATTATTAATTTACGATAAATTATAACCGTTAGTTTGACGGAAATCAATGGTTGAGATTTGGGTAGGTAGTAAGAAAAATATGTAGTAAATATAATCTTTCCATATATATATATATATATATATATATATATATATATATATATATATATATATATATATAAGGTAGGATCCTTTGACACCAGTGTCAAATTTGAAATTTGACACCTTATCTGAGAGCGCTTAGATAAAAAAAGATCAATGGTATCACATGCAAGACAGTCTGACTATTACATGTTGCACTTTTGTCTTTCTTGAAGAAAAAAATTGACAACTTAGCTATAAAGGCTTTTTGACCCTTTTGCCCTTCATTAATTAATTAATAATCATTTGCCCTTCATTCAAAATTATCTACTAATCTGTCCCTATTTAATCAATTAATTTGAAGATTTAATCGATTAAATGGTCAAAACTGGAAAAAAATGATTGACTTGGAAATTTAATCGATTAAATCTTAAAGTTAATCGATTAAATCTCCCAACAGGCAACAAAGGTCAAATCTCCTCCATAAACAAAAGCAGATTACATGCACATGAAGCAAAACAACAAGCATAGATAACCAAACAAACAAAGAAACCAACAAAATAAAAACGATTCTTGGAAACTGGATTGATTTACATGAACAAGCCTGGCTCCATTTCTACCTCTCACATGAAAACCTTGCTTATTACATGAAAAACGACGCAAAGTGATCCTATTGTCGACCTCGGGACGATGACAATGATCAAGGCAAACAACGAATCCTTCCCGTCTTGCATATTCATCATAAAAATACTTAGTAGAAACTTCAGTCAATTTTTCGTGTATTCAATGTTATTTGAATTTTAAATTTAATGTAATAGAAGTTAATTGTGATTTGTATTTAATAGGTGCTGATTGCGTTTTGTATTTAATAGGAGGTGATTGCGTTTTGACCCGCAGATCTCCCAGTTTGATGAAACACAAACTGCGAAAAATTGGTCTTGGTAAGATATTCATAACGAAGAGGGTCATGAACTCCGTCTATGTTATTAAAAACACGAACGGGAAAATTCTCCATCCCGCTCGAAAGATCTAGAGAAAAACAACACATGAGTTTAATACCCAATGGATCTTTCTTAAGCTTATCAGCATCTTTCTTAACTGTACTACCCATCTTAGCCTGTCCATTAATCCTCACTAGCTTATACTTATATACACCAAATCCAGACTTACCAACATCAAACCAGCATTCAAGGATTTTATATAAGCCATCATATACATACACCTTACCTGAAGTTGAGGTTGTTCCCTCAAACCGAACCCCTCGAATGACCCTACTTCAATCCCATAGTGCATGCTTCTCTCCATTGCAAGGTTCCCTCCTTCCAGCTTCTGATCAAAAACTTGCTTTGAATTCTTATCTTGGCCTCCATGACCCGAATAGATGATAACATTACCTCGATCCAAATCATCCTCGTACCCACCAGAGACTATAACACTTCTAGCAATTGGTTCACCACTTGAACTCATGGTAGAGGGAAGATAATCAATTCCAGCTTGTGCCTGACCGTGCAACCCAACCACATACAATTCCATCCTATAAAGGAACACATCACCAACGCAAACACCAGGTATTGCACCCGCAATCCTCTTATCACGATTCAGACAAAAACCACTGCTCTTCATCAGTGTAGAAGCCTTCAAATCACTCATCTTCCTCCCAAACTCCACAACCTTCCCTTCATCCTCCACTGACATCATCACACGCAGCGCGTCGTATGTCATCCTTGTCCTCCGAATCTCAGACCGAAAAGTTCGCATCTCCTTCGTCCCGAAATCCGCTATCCTCACCAGATCCAACCTCCCCCGCCGCACCGCCGCCGCCGGAGAGGAAAGATGTTGGGCTTCCTCCTTCAATGCTAAGCCCAAGCCCATTTGAGGGATTTTCCTAAAATACCTCTAACCCTAATTCCACCTCTTATAAATACCCATTGTTAGGGTGAAGGGTAAGAAATATGAGAAGATTGAGTTGAGAAAAATTTGAGAGAAAATATTTGATTGTTTGAGCAAAAGCTTCATGCTTTGCATTTGAGAGATCTCTAGGGAGAGTTTGAGAGAAACATCTCTAGGGTAGTTTGATTATCACCATTGTTGGAGAGGTTGAGTTAACCACCACATTGGTGTATTTGATTCTTGTAACCATTATTTTCATAGTGGATTTTTGATCTGGACTAAGTCCTGTGGTTTTTTACTTCTTCATTGGAGAAAGTTTTACCCGTTAAAATCTGATTGTGTTCTTCTTCTCCTTCTCCTATCTGTTTTTGATTTTTCCTCTGCGCTGCCGACCTGGTGATATACAGGCCGAGGTACTGCTGAGATCCGAGCTCCGGATCTTGTTGATTGACTTCCGCATAAGAGGCTTCCTAGCCGAGTTTGAGGGAATCGAGTTCCCAACAATGGTATCAGAGCCCGAGTTCTACGGGTTCTGAGGGAGACGAGATGGAGACCAGTGGCATAACCCATGATGGAGATATGTTCAAGCTGACCGCAGATAATTTCACCTATTGGAAATCGATGATGGAAGATCATCTCTATTGCAAAGATTTGCATGAGCCCATTATCCTTGATGAGAGACCGGCAGGCAAAACTGATAAGGAATGAGAGATTCTGAGTCGTAAGGCGGTAGCTACGATCAGAAAATATATTGACAAGAGCCTCTTTGAGCACGTGTCTGAGTTCACGAACGCGTATGAATTATGGACCAAGTTAGAGTCCTTGATTCAAAAGAAGACTCCCAGGAATAAAGCACACTTGGTTCGCCGACTTGTGAAGCTGGAATACAAGGACGACATGAGCATGATAGAACACCTCAACACCTTCAAAGGTATTGTGAATTAGTTGTCAAAAGCTGATATGAAAATTGATGAAGAACTGCAGGCATTGCTGCTGTTTAGTTCGCTGCCAGAAAGTTGGGATACTCTGGTGGTAACTTTGAATAATTCGACTCCAGATGGAAAGTTGAAGATGGATGTCGTGACAGACAGCCTCCTGGGCGAAGAATCTAGGAGAAAAGAACGAGGTAGTTCGAGCACGTCTGAGGCCAACGTTGTTGAGAACAAAGGGAAATCCGACTCCCGGGGTAGAAGCAAAAGCCGGGGTCGAGGTCGTGATAGAAGAGGAAAGTCCAGAGGTCGGTCAAAGCCGAAATATGAATTGAAGTGCTTTTACTGTGGAAAGACAGGTCATAAGAAGCCGGACTACTGGACCCTGCAGAATGATGAGAAGAACGACTCTGTATAGCCGGATCAGATTATTCCCAAGAAGAGGGAAGACAAGAGCACCACTGCGGTGGCTGCCAATCCTGATGCCGAGATATTCCTCTTATGATGAATTGAAGGCTTTTTACCTATATTTGTGGATTTACTACTTATTATAATTTAAGTTAAGAAAGAAAAAAAATATCAAAACAAAATAATTTTATTCTTTTTTGAGGTATTTCAAATAAAAGAATTAATTTAAATCTTTTTTTACAATAAAATTACTGTTAAGATTAAAGTAAATTAATTCAATTCAAATAATATTTAAATTAACTTTAAGTATTATAATTACAAAAATAACCTTCAAAATTAAAAGTTAAAAAAAAAAAAAAACAAAAGCAGCATTTATCAGTTATCATGATCAATTAATCATAAAAATAAATAAATATGTAAATAAATAAGGAGGGGTTGCACATTTGCTAATATAAAGACAGTCTTTAGATTTTGCAAGAAAAAAAAAAAACAAAAGAGGAAAGCGCTTTTTAAGTAGGGTTTTATGTTTATTTTGTTGCAGGAAAAGTGATTGTGTAATGTTATAGAGATTCATTTTGCGTGCCATATTTTTTCTTTTTTCTTTTTGTTTTAAAATGTGTGCGCCCCACAAAATGTTGTGTGTGTAGGAAAGTTTGTTATGTTATGTTAAAGGAGGAAATGAAAACCCATAAATAAATGAGTAAAGTCTATTTTGGTTTCTAACAACAACCAAAAAATTACGGTTCCCGATTTAGTTCTTAAAAAAAAATTAGTCCCGAGTTCCATAAAAATCTAAGATGGATCTATTTAGTTAAAATTGTGATCCCTCATAAATTAAAAAAATCTACATTAGTCTCTAAAAAAATTAAAATGGATCCACTTTAATTTTACAGGAACCAAATGATTAATTTTTTTATAAAAAATTAAAGTGAGAACGATATATTTTACCAGAAATCAAAAAACTTATTTCTAAACATATTTATGCAAGGATAGTGATGAGCAATGAAACCCACAGAGATGCGGTAAACATTTTTTATTTTTTTTAACGACATGCGGTTAACTTTGATATATTATGAGTCGGGGCATTGGCTTTTGGGCTCATTAATCATTTGGGGGGGGTCGTCTTTTGGGCCCAAAACTTGTCAATTTGGGACGTTAAATAAAAGTGACCAATGCAAGAATTTATTTTGATATAAATAGTGTTTTAAATAATTCAAATTTTAAGCTTTTCAAAAATTTAAAAAGAATAAAATTGGATCAATTTTTTTTAAAAAAAAATCAAAACAAATAGATAACTAAACGATCAAACCAAAAAAATTGAAATCAGTTTTGTGAATCAAATGAGTTTTGTAACAAAATCTATCCAATTCAGACCGCAAACACTATTAGTGATGTTTGGCAATTAAATGGCTCAAGGAAAATTTGAGAATTCTCTATTTTCTCATTCGCTCTTCTTAACTTCCCTCTTATTTTTTTCTCATAACTGTTACACTTTGTTATTAAAATTGTGATTGATTAAGAAAAGAATCGTGTGAGTTTGTTAATAATTTGTACAAAAATAATTTTTGAAGTTAGCCATCATGATTTGAATATTCCCGACTTGAACAAGAATGCGGATAATACATATAGTTTATCAAAAAAATCATCTAATTTACATTAATTTGACCAAACTTCTTAACTTCGATTAAAGCTAGGTTTAATTAAGGCTATAAAACGGTAATTTTACATTTTTTTTTTGGTGAAAACATTATTTTGATATCCACGTGATGATGTGAGGGATTTCAGCTCAAATTTGGGATTATGAATGTCTTTTGAAGTTTATTTTTAAAAGTCTAAAATTGTACAAATTGATCAATAAACTTTGAAAAGTGTGTTACCTAAAGACCTCCATAAAAAATACTAGGGAGAAAAACATGTTCCACTTAGAAGTTTAATTTTTGGAAAATAAGTGATCACCAACTGATCATTTGATTAACTAACAAGTAATGACCATAAAATTCCCCTTAATGATGACATCAATAAGCTAAAATCAAGAAAGTAAGTATTTGGGACTGAATAATAAACGAGATAAATGATTGGTATGATCTATGAAGCACCGACATTTCAAAACCCCTGTCGTGTCCGACACTTCCCGACACTCTCGGACACTCCGACACTCCACAACACGCGTTATAAAAATTCAAAAAAAGGTTCAAAGGTTGCATTGCATTGAGTTTTTAGTTCCAACTATTAGATTCGTTGGATTGTGATTATCATTTTATTGATTTTAATATAAATATTTGGGATATCTTATGTTTCTTTGCAAAATTTATGAATATTATAAGTTTAGATTCATTTTTTTGCTAAATTATTGAATATTAAATATAATATACACTACATAAATTAAATATATTATTTAATATCTGTTCTGCCCTCAAGACAAAGATATCCAACCCGATAGACTGGCGTGTTTCTCTTGGATCTAGTGCCCTCTCCAAGGTATCTATGAAGGAGATACCCTTGAGTTGAGCAGATCACTGTACACATAATACTATAACGGCGTTAGCCAAAGGGGAGTGTGTGCACTGTGACAACGTAATAGCATGAGAAAGAACGTGTCTTTACCTTTGGGTTTTACATGTATTTATAGAGGTTGTGAATGGGGTGAGTGCTCAGATCTGAGCCGTTATCATTTGATGTGATAACCGTTACTGTTTGGTAGAATAACTGTTACCATGTGGTAACGTATCCGAGGTTAAATATCCTTGATGGACATCTGTTATCCTATTATGCCTCAACTTCCGGGTTGCCCCTTGTTGGGCCGGTCATCTTGATGGGCCTCTCATATAGGTCCATAACAATATCAAAACATGTCCTAACATGTCGAAATCTAACATTTTTATAATTAACGTGTCGGAGTGTCACGTGTCACGTGTGTTGGAAACAAAAAGTTAAATTATGTAACATAACATTAATAAAACTCTAATTCTTATTAAAGAACCAACATAACACATGAATCAAAACATAGATTGCTCTCTTCTTTCTCTCTTTCTTCCTTTCTCTCCTTTAGTTTTGTTATTGTGTGCAAACAAAAACCACATAACCACTTAAGAATGAGGTTGGGGAAGATGGTTTGTGGCTAGAAATGCAACAATACTAAGAAACTTCATATCGTTATTTTGACTAGAAATAGAAGGATCAACTATCTTAGCCTGAGCCAAGGCCCTATCACAAGTATCAGGTCCATCACCAGCAACTTTAGCATCATAGTTTGCAGTTGATGGATCCTCAACCAATTCACCCAAAGAACTTTTGAACGATCCAACCAACTCATCATAGTCAACGGTTGCACATTCTTTGATCGCTGGTGAAGGGTTTTTCTTCATCACTCCCTTAAGGTAATTCTGGCCTAAAGTGCTCTTCTCTATTGCCATCTCAAGTATAGACCTACAAAGTTCAACATAGTTTTTGGCTGAAGTTATTTGAGGGTACTGTTTTAGAAGATTCAAGCAACGACCATTGTCATTCCCAGCATCTTTGCATACAGTTTCATACAAATTGATGCCTAATGCTGGTAAAGGAGCAAAGGAAATACAGATCAAGGAAAGGGTGAAGAACAATGAGAGTTTATAGGGATTCATCTTTTTTCTTAGTACATAATGATGCTAACTTCGGTTTCTTTATAGGCATGGGAATGAATCGTCGTCTCATCTCATTTTAACATGAAACGAACCGTCACAATTCTAAAACGAAAAACCAGATCAGATCGATTTCCTCGGAGGCACTATGAATCTCGGTCAATCCTTATTTAAAAAGTATTTATCCTTTCAATTGATACAACTTATGTCCTTTCACTCTCACAAAGAGGTGGGACTCACACATTTATTTATTTTTGTCAACTCTCTCTTTCTTTATCTATCATTTTCTCTCTTTTAAAATGACACAACTTTACATCCTTTAAAATGATACACACTTTACCTATTCTTTAAATGCAATTCATATCGGTCAAATGTGCATTGATTGTGATTAATTAGAAAAATAAATTTGTGAAATTGCCATATTGGAAAAAAAAACATACCATATTTTGGGGTCATGTGGCCAATATCATTAGATTAGTGGTAAGAAAATCGGACTGACCCGGCTGGTCGATCCGAGAACTGGTAAACTGGTCATATAACCGGTTTGGTTCAAGCAACGAACCGGCCATGTATCAGAACCGGTGCGACCCGGTCCGACCCGACCGATTTTCATGAAAACCGATGACCCGGTCGGTTAATCAGTGACCTGACCCGGTCCAACAACAAAAATTCCAGTTTTTTTAAAAAAAATCATAATAGATATATTTGAATATTTTTTTGCTTATTGACTTACATAAGTTATATACCTACAATACTAATATTATCTCAATTATGTACTTTGCAGAAATTCTGATTTGATTTATAATTAGAGATGTCATTTTATGAACATAAAGTTCCGTATCATGATCATTATATTTTTGTTTAATCTTTTATTGGATAATAATATGTAATTTATTATTTTTTATATTAAAATTTTTGAAATTTTTATCATTTTTTTAGATATTTGAGTATGTTTATAATTTTTTAATATAAATTATAAAACTACATATAATTATCGGGTCATGTGGTTACACCAGTGATCCACTGCTTGAACCAATGACTCAGTACCTCGATCGGGTCAATAATCGAGCCAATTTTAATAACATTGCATTAGATCAAATTATACTTATGGCAATTTCACAAATTGATTTTTCTAATAATCACAATCAATGCACATTTGACCGATATGAATTGCATTTAAAGAATATTAAATGAATATTGATTGACCGAGCCTCCTAGGAAATCGATATGAAACACAGTCAACTTACAAGGAAAAATTATTTATCCTTTTAAATGACACAACTTATATCATTTCACTCTCATAAAGAGGTGGGACCCACACTTTTATTTATTTTTGTCAACTCTCTTTTCTCCTTTATCTATTTCTTTCTCTATCTTAAAATAACATAACTTTACATCCTTTAAAATGATACACATTTTTTCCCTATACTAAAAGTATAAAAGTGTGTAGGGATTAATTGCCAAAAAAACAAACAAAAAAAGTCATGCTTACATGGAATGGATAAGAGATAAAATATTGAAGTATTGACAATAAGTCCGTAGAATTAGTCAATATGTTGGGGAAATATCCACGTTAAAGTCAATGCATATATATTCTGAACATAAAATCATCGATTCTATTTTCTGATGTACTGTGTCCGACACTTCTCGACATTCTGACACTTTCTGACACATCAACACGTGTTGCAAAGATTCAAAAAAGAGATCAAATGTTGTATCATGTTGCATTTTTAATTCAAACTATTAGATTCATTGAGTTACGATTACCATTTTATTCAGTTTAATATAAATATTTGAACATTTTATGTATCTTTGCAAAATTGATAGATATTATAAGTTTAGCTTCATTTTTATATTAAACTATTGATTATTAAATATAATTTACACTACATAAAAAATTAAAAATATTATTTAATATCAAAACGTGTCAAAATCTAACATTTTTTAGAATTAACATGTTGAAGTGTGTCGTGTCCTGTATTGGTGTTGATGCAACATAGATGCTAACCGATAGCAGTTATTAAGAATATATTCCATGCGTATAATTTATTTTTGCTTTCTCTATTCTACATTTACAGAGTTCAGATTCACTAATTTTTCAACTAGTCTGGAACTTTTGGTGCTATATTTTCCCTTTTATTCCAAGTATAGACTTTCATATATTTGTTTTTGTTCTATGCGTTTGAGCATCGGTTCGTTAAATTTTGCACGTGGCTTTCAAACTTTATATGTGAAATTGCATGGTTAAGATCTTAAATTGGGATGATTCAATTATAATCTTTATCATGTCCACTTCAACCAAATATATTTTATATATACCGAACCAAAAAATGTTATTAAAATAGCACATTTACAAGAGATGTGTTTTGAAGTAACGGCAAATAAAAAAGGCGGCGGAATTGTTAATATATAACATTATTTAATCATTTATAAATTTAAAAATATTAGTCACCTGACACCCCTATAACAATAATCAATTAAATTAAAAATTGAATCATACTTAATAGAATTCATGAAAACTAGTTAATATGCATGCTATTCAGTCAATTCAATGATCACAGGAATGAATATAAAATTCCAGATCTCATAAATGGAACCAAATTTCATGAACACAAACTGTACCTACGCAATGGTAAAAACCTGTAATGAGAAACTATAAAGCACCGATATACGTTTTCGACAGGTTATTCGATGATACAGGATGTCGATTACCAAACAATACGTTTCCGATACGCGTATCCGATATGTTGGAATTTTTTTTTAAGAAATATCGGTGCTTCTTAGATGAGAAACATACATATATAATGTAAGTACAGTCTACATGTGCGGTTTTTGTGTGTGTCCGGGATATATAGCAATTTTTGTTGTAGCGAGTAGACAACACTACAACATTAACTGGTAAAACATGAAACAAAATTAAAAAACTAAATCTCTGCACATACGTTGCTGGTTCACATATTAAAGGATTAATAACAGTACAAGGTCGATTTTAGCAAAAAGGGTAACACATCTTCGCAAAATTACTTGGTTTAAGTGCTCCTCATGGATTGCCTAAGTGTGGCCTCTGAAAATATGAACATCAAACACACAATCTTCTCTATTAATGAGCTCTAAGATACAAATATCTCCACCTTGCAATTTGCTTTCTTTAGCAAAATGGAACCAACCACAGGAGAGTCGTGCTATATAATCTTGTTGACTGTAGAGCAACTTTACTGGCCACAACTTCTTCCCAAACTGTATCATCACATTCTGCTGTCTCTTTTTTACATACTTTCTGAGGAATACATTTGATACGCACTGCATTGTGTTATATTTTCATCGTCATCAGAATAGAGCCTAACAGTTTGTGAAAGTACAATAATAACTGCAAGATAGCATGATATAAAAATTTCCACTCAAATAAATGTCTGCTTAACTTTTACTTACTGGTCTGCTTTGCCTTAGAAAACTTTGCCTCATATTGATTATGAAGAAGGGATTTTCTGAGGTGAACTTCTTAGCTTCTTCTAGAGCTTCGGTTGTCCCGGGGCAGATCAACAGTGAAGTTCTTTTGCTTGCATTCCCACCTGTGACATGCCAACAAAAACATTTAGTTTAAGCATGAACTATGCAGCAGCATTTAGAAGATAGCCCCTTGCATTTTCTGCAAATCATGATGGTGTATTATGGTTTTGATAGAAAAACCAAGATTTTTAATCTGATTCAACTTCTCTCTCTCTCTCCTCAAGATAAGAAATTATCTTTTCATAAAAAACTAAAACATAAAAGTAAAAATAAAATCTAAATCATAATTACATATGATGTATTTATCAAATGCACACCAAGGAATATATGACAAGCATAAAAAATGGATTTTCATATCTTAAAATTGTGGTTTTATTCAAAGCTAAGCAATTTAGCATAAGTTTCCTCTTCAACTTTAGGCACACAAAGATAAACTTACACCACATATATCCTCTTCGAAAATTTGAACATATCCTCATAATAACATGGGTATGTTATGCATTTAACCTCAAGTAGTCAATTGAATCCACTAAATGAAATGATCTGATCTTGAAATACATACCATCCAACTCTTGCTTGACAGATGCAATTATTGGCATCTCAAAGTTTGTTACTTCAGATTGACTACCTTTAGTTT
>JAVKPL010011160.1:0-114582 GCA_032173675.1 Gastrolobium villosum
CATACCTTCTGCCTGCGACATCCATGAGCCTCATGGCTAAGCCTATACAGGGAAGCATCAAGAAGGTTGTGAAAGCACTGATAAGGAATGATGCAGACTCTGAGCCAATGCCTACATCTGAAAGAAGAACTCCAACACCAGCCTCTTCAAGGATTTGAGGTGTGTAATATAGAACCCCATTTATCCCTGAAAACTGCACATACATGTAGAATTAGATGTTAGTTATTGATAAGAAGACGTAAACCAATAAATTGATGCAGTAAACTGGAAAAGCAAACTGAAAATTCAGCTAGGAAGAGTAAGGTTATACAAACTTAAGTAGATAAAGTAAGAAAAGATCAACGAAGAATTCTCCAAAACGCTCATCTTACTCTCCAGTCAAGGTTAAGTATGCTCAATCCCATTATTTCAGCTAAGATTGACAACCTGAAATTTTCAATGAGTACTCATGATTAAAACTCTCTTTATATGTTCTTTGTAAATTACTTGGCCAATGGCAAGCAGTACTACAAGATCAGTAGTTTAACATTCAAGGGCTAGAATAATAAACACTACGTAACAACATAAGCATACTTCAACGCAGAAGGCCTATTTAAGGTTTGCGGGGACATTGACCAAACTAGACTGCGATAAAAAATTACTGGATTGCCACTGCAGAATTTTTTTTTGCCCTAAAATGCCACGTCACAATCCCGCGGACGACAACGGAATCGGAATGGACTGGACACGTGTCAGCGTCTGAATAGTCAATCATTTTCGTTGGGCTGCCCAGCTAGAATGACAGAATGCTGATATGTGGCAAAAGTACAGACATTCAGAGAATGCATATACTTTTGCCACGTGTCAGCATTCTATCATTCTAGCTGGACAGCTCAGCGAGAATGGTTGACCATTCAGACGCTGACACGTATCGAGTCCATTTCCGCTTGTCAGATCAGCGGGATTGTGACGTGACATTGTGATAAAAAAATTTCCTGACGTGGCAATCTAATAATTTTTTGCCTGAAAAGTTGCAATATGATCATTGTCCCAAGGTTTGTGAGTGATTAGGTAGAACCACTGCTATCAAGATTCTCTGCTTCCTAACACACTCCTCCCCACGCCCACAGAAAGCAAAAGTAAAACAACAGAAAGTGAAAGTAAGCATGGTCAAAATGATGAATGATAAGTGGTAACAGCCATTATGAATAGTAACAAGACCAATAGGAGAAGATAATTATGAATAGTAAAGTAACCACACATTACCTGCTGAAGTATTTGTATTCCAATCCCAACAAACAATGCATGCTTAACCCCAGGTTCAAGAAGAGCTTTCCAAATTGGTCCCTTTGAAGCAGTCTCAGATGGGTGAACCATTGCAGGCCCAACTGGTTGTTCATTAATAAGATCCTTAGAGTAAAGAGCAGGTTGGCTTACCAAGGCAGCAGCCTGGACAAATTCACCTTCACCAGGGATTGATACAAGGGATCCACGTCGAGATCCTTGAACTCCTTCATGCAAATAAATCCTTTTAAACCCTCCTTCCTTTTTTCCTTCCTCACCTTTATCAGACCATTTCCATGCAAGCTGCCAGCCACCACCAACGCCTGTACTACTAACTTGCTCACCTGACCCTTGCATGAGACTACTGTGACGCCTCATGCTGCTAAGGATACTTCCATGGGAAGGAGGAGGCATATCCTTTTCAAGGCTTGTCGTTTGACGCGAGATTAAAGGACTCTGCAAATTGTCATCAGAGTCTCCACCACCAGCATCTGATGTGTAGTCCTCACCTTCTCTTTGTAGGCTCTCTTCATCCCATTGTTCATTTTTAACATGAGGCTCAGCTGTGCTGAACATACTTCCAAAATTTGGAAATAGAGTGCTTCGCATGCTTCCTGTATCAGGGAGCTTCTCATGAACGCTACCAAAGAGGGTCACAAGAGGATCCATGAGGGGCATGCTTTGGTTGACAATGCTTCCATGACGTGACACAAGGCCTATAGAACTCTGTCCAGTGACAGGTTTTGCTAACCATGAGAGGCCTGCTTGGGATCCATATAATCTGATTTTATCTTTGTCTGTTGTTTGTTCATGACCATCAGCTACCTCATCATCAGCAGGGCCTATTACGTACTCTTCTATAGATGTATCACCTCCAATACCAAGACCTTCAACCAGCAATGCCATCTCGCCTGTATGAATTTATAAATTCATAAAATGATGTATCATAACAATAAGATGATGTATTATTAAAACTCAATGGAAACATTTTTGTCCCCATTAGAAAGGGGGCGAACCGGATCACTGGTAAAATTGTTCCTTCATGACTGAAAGGTCATGGGTTCGAATCCAGGAAACAGCCTCTTTGCAATTATGCAAAGGTAAGGCTGCGTACAAGGATTTCCTCCACCCCACACTTGCTAGTCAGGTTTAATGGGAAGTGATTTTTTTTTTGGTTTTTTAGAAATCTGCCTACCTATGATAATTTAAGTTCCTACCAATATCAAAGATTTCAAATCATCAATCAATATCTCCTGAAATCATGATTGTAGCAAGCTAAAATATAATACCAAGTGACCAACAATGTATCCAGCTATAAACTATTGGTACAATTGATAATAGTAATAGCATATAAAAATTACAGTATTGGGTGAGAGTTGCAAACTAATTTATGCAATGAGAAAGTTCAAAATTGAAAATCATGTTCAACCTAGTGTATCTGCATGGATTGCCTTAGCATACCGGGTCATTATCATGTACATTATGAATTCTGCACATAGAAGGGGAGGGTTTTTTTTTTTTTTTTTTCTCTCTTAAGTGAAAATTTATAGCTTCTGTAAAAGCAGCCATGTTGTGTTGCCTATAACGTTGTTTACATAACAAAAAACAAAAAGGCAGAATCCTCAAAGGGGAACATCCATCTAAACCCTACTACAAATCTAGAGCTTCAGGAAAACAAAAGTTGTCAACTTTACAATATATAATCATAATAAGCAAGTACTAGTTTGGTATCAAAAGTACAGCAGATATAATACACAGGAAATATGTAAACAAGTCCTCACTATCTCTTCCAGATGCGTTGACTTTTTACAATCATTGCTTGGCATTATAAAAAAGTGTGAGATACCTTCCATTTTTCACATTGTTAATAATAAAAAACGCAGTTAGCACATGTTCTCTTGAGGAGAGAAACCCTATCCCAGATTCCCATGTTTGTAAATCTGTCTTGAGTGAAAATTTTGAAAGAGCTAAGACTATAATGAACTGCAAACTGAGGGTGGCAGGATGGAGATATATAATTAAGTGCCGGCCATTTAGGTACCCAAAAAATGCTATAGTTTAATCAAAATGTCAACGGAGTACATACAGCATCAGATTTACAAAGGATTAAACTCATGATGAATCATAACTAGTGATTTCGCGCAACAATTAAACATTTGTCTGAAATAAACTAAACAGGATTCCTACATTACATAAGCAGATAGTGTCCTTGTTCAAGATAGATGAAAGATGCTTTGGATATAGTAACATTACCTGATACATCTTCCATGCCGCGTAATCTTTGGAGAACCTTTTTTGCCTCGAGCATCTTTCCTTTACTCACCAGCCACCGAGGAGACTCAGGCAAGAAAAACATTGTTAATACAAAATAGATGAGAGAAGGAATAGAAAGAATCCCAAGCATTAGTTTCCAGCTAGGAGAGGTAGTCAAAGACATCCCAAAAACCATACAATATGATAAAAACATGCCTCCAGAACCACTGAACTGCGGAAGTGTATTCAACGATCCCCTTATATCAGATGGGGCTGTCTCAGATATATAGACTGGGACAAGAGTAACAGCAAGACCAATCCCAAATCCATCAAGAAGCCTTCCTATGCATAACACATATACATTAGGAGACCACAACATGACTAAACCACCCAAGAAATAAAGCATTGATGAGATTATCAACATTGGTCGCCGACCAAGCCAATCTGATATGGGACCAGAGCATGTTGTGATTACAGTTGCTCCAATGAGGGACATGGCCACCACAAGTCCTTCCATATCTGTTCCCAAAGCAAGGTCTTTCTTAATGTAAACAATAGCACCTGCAAACAAACAGTGATCTGATAAGCAATTGATCATAAAGATCAAAACTAAACAACTAATTTGTCATAAAAGTGATTTACAATAAAGGGCCCAAAGGGCCGACCCAGTTCAAATACCCACTTCGTGAGTGTCTGGGGAAGGGAATACTCTAGGCAGTCTTTCCCCTGCTTTTTGCAGAGAGACTGATTCGAACCCGCGACCTGACACACCACGGCAAGCAAGCTTACTGCTGAGCAAGCTTATAATACTATGAACAAATTGCTTACTAAATTAAACAAAGAGGGTAGATGCCGTATCATGCTAGATCAGATTCCAATGATAGAATACTAGCTTAAATGATCTATATCTGATTTCTTTTCTTTTCAGCCTAGATCATATAGTGGCTGGCAGGCCATGACAATGAAAACTTTTGAGGAAGAAAAGCTGAAGGATCCATTATCATGGGGTTGGTGTGAGGCATTATAATTTGTAGTTAAACAAAAGGGGGGTCATGGTTATCTCTTAATGAGCTTGTGCCTCAACAACGTATGAACATTTGAAGAGAAAAAGGGAAAAGAACAATAACAGAATATGCAGAAAAGAAAAGAGGTGAGTGAGTACCAGCAATAGTAGCGTTATCCCATCCTTGTAGAAAATTGCCGATGGAAGCCGCAATAGCCACTAGAACGACACCACCACCTTTCATTTCTAATGAATTATTATGAAGCTGCGCTCAAAGATACAAAAACAAAGAGAATCATGACACAGAGAAACAACAGAGTGAGTGAGGAAGAAAAACGGCTTTCTCTTTTATCCAACTAACAGTGAGAATCCTCTGCTACTGGTAGTTGAGAGGTTGAGATTGATGGACTATCTATTATTCAATTCAGTTGGTGAAAGTAACTCAAATTTACCACTCACTTATTTACCAAAAAAAAAAAAAAAAACAGATCGCTATTATTGTCTTAGCTATATAGAATCACCACTCACTCACTCACTCACTCAGTATAAGTAAAGTAACCACACACAGAGATAGATTGATAGATAGATAGAAACAAAGAAAAATTGGGGTTGTTTGGAAGAGGCACCAACTCCTCAGTCCTCACCTCACCTATGTAGTGCAGAGAAAATCACGTCAGGTGGCGTAATCATAAAATTCATTTTCAACAACTCATTGCTTTTGTACTATTCTCTTGTTGGATTCTACTTTTTTCTTCTTATTTTATTCTTATTTTATAACATTTTGTTCTTCTTTTTCAGTAATAATAATAAGAAATATGTTATATGGGAAAAATGTTTATCCTTTTAAACGACACAACTTATATTCTTTCACTCCTCTCACAAAGAGGTGGGACCCACACCTTTTTTTTTTTTGTCAACTCTCTCTCCTCCTTTATCTATCTCTTAGAATGACACAACCTTACCTCCTTTTAAATGACACACACTCTACATGTTATATTTATAAATTTTTTGTTTAACAATTATAAGACGAGAAAGGTTATATTTATTACTTTTTTTCTTATTACTTCTTACTACCAAATTTTAACCGTAGATGGTTTCCGTCAATCTAACGGTTATAATTTATTGGATCACACTTATTAATTAATTATTAATTTTCAATAAATTATAACAGTTAGATTGACGAAAATCAACGGTTAAGATTTGATAGTAAAAAAAATTAAAAAAAATGTAGTAAATAACAATATATATTTTTTATCATTTTACCCTTCTTTGTATGGTTATTTTCCTCTAAATCATTACTTTTTTCTACTTTTAGTAAAGGAGTACATATTACTGTAGTACCAAAGATATTATGCTCGTATTCCGGGAGTACAATCAATTAAGAATGTATTCCCATACATAGTATATTTTATAAGAGTTTATAAATATAACTATCCCCTAATAATAATAATAATAATAATAAAAGAGCTAAGATATTTATTTTATTTTTCTAAAAGAAAGAGAAGAAGAAGGAAAACAGTAAATGTAATGATAGAGGATGAAGTGGATGATTGGCGTTGGGTGATTGGATGGATGGAATCCGTTGTTGGAATAAATAAAGACAAAAAGAGTTCCAGCGAGAGACAGATCAAACTAGTGATATCCTCGAAATGTCATCCATGAAGTCATGAACTTACTCTCTCCTCAATAATTATCTTACTGTAAACAAGGACTAAGGATCAAGGAAGAATCACATTTTAAAGCTTCTCTGGGCAACGTGATAATAATTCTGATTCTGAATTCATTCCACAGCTGATCTGTCAAAATCATCAAATTAAATTGAGTGATAATTTTACCATATACAGTTAATTCTGGAACCGAGTTTCCTTTTTATAGAGGTCAAAACCTCTAACCAACCAAAGCATTTCCCACCTTTTTTTTGTAATATATATATTCTTTTTATGTTTATATGTTCTATTCTGTAGTATCAATTGTCTTTTCCTATTTGGGCGCATTTTGACAGTATCAATTGTCTTTTTCCTTTTCCTCTTAATTACTATAGTTATTTTTTATATATATAAATTAATGTCTATCCCACGAGATTTTAAATTTTATGACAAGTTACTATTTTTTTACAGAATCCATATACTATTTTATTTAAGGGAACAAAGTTTCCAATGTTACTTTATACAACTTTATCTAATGTTCATCGAAACGACGTAGTTTTGAGGTTGAAAAATTAAAAAATTAGAATGATAAAGATTATTATAACCCTGAAATAAATTAAAATTATAAAAATACCATGATTTCCGCTCCAAAACGACGTCATTTCGATGAACATTAGATAAAATTATCTAAAGTAATTTTAGAAAAAACAAACCGTTTATTTAAATGAGAGATTCTTAGCTATTTTTGTATTATTTAATGTATATTGTCTCAGTTATATGAATGATTATTATCTTCTATTTTAACATTTTTTTTTTTGTTCTGGTACAGAGTCAAAACCTTTTGTTATGCTTGAACCGATACATATTAATTAACAAAGAATAAAATATTTTTCTTATTTGGTAAGTATTTGAGAATTTCTCTTTATTTAAAACAAGTAAAAGCCGGCTATAAAAAAAAAAACAAGTAAAAGTGATTAGGTAATGTGATTATTACCTAATCATTTTGAAAATTACGTCACTATTTCAAAGTTTGTTGAGATATATATTTTTAAAATAAATTATACTTACCATTCTCATTCACTTGCGTCATTTTCTTTATAAATGATAACCCATGATCATCTTGTACTAACTGATATTACTAAGACATATTTTTTTTAACTAAATTTTACAATTAACTATGAATTTATTTATGAAAAAAAATGTATCATTTTTAATGACATAAATTTAAGTCCTTTTTTAAAATAGAAATAAATACAAAAAAATGGGACATATACTTTTATTTTTTTCAATAAAATTCATATCTCTTTATATCTATCATCTTTTAAAAAAAATCTAAATTTATATTCTTTAAAATTACATACGCTTTTTTCTTTATTTATAGTTTGCAAAGATGTTAAAAACTTAAAATCATCAGCCACTGTATTTATGGACAGGTACAAATCATACTGAGTAAGCTTGATTTGACATGTTCTATTTGTAATTATTTACTTTTGGCCCCATTTGTAAAGTCAATTGATTAAACGGGCCATTCAGGCCTATTTAAGACCGTTTAAGCCTGCTATTTTGAAATAGTATTTATACACTATTACACTGTACTCGAATAATCCGTTTAGGCTCGTACATTAGATAAATTTTAGATTCCGAATAAATTCATATTTCGAAATCATAATCATTCACGTTTAATATAAGGATTTTTTTTAAAAAAAATTAGATTTTTAAGAATTAAAATTGTGAATAATAATTCCATGAAATAATACCACGAAATTGGTGGTATTCTAGATTTTTGACTGGTAGGAAAATTTTACAAAATTTATAAGACATAAATAACTCTATTTAAATATTTTTCATGGCTAAAATACTTTCTCTTATTAATGCCATGACCGCGGTCTTTTTTTTTTTTTTATAAGCTTATGACTGTGGTATTCTACTTCATTAAAGTGTGAGTTCCTCTCTTCTCTTTCACAATGTCTTAATGAGTTTGATTTTCAACGTCACAATTTGACCCTTTGTGGTATATCAAAAAAAATAATTAATTAATTAATTAATAATTAATTTTGTAATATCAGTTCATATTTCTAAAAATCATTAACAATTAATCAAAAATTAAATCAGAAAACTTGAACCAATATTCTATTTTGATAACATGAGAAATTCACTTTCTTACCCTATTCCTCAAAATCGTAATTCCCACAAAGAAACGCCCCCTAACATGAGCTCAAGGTGTACAAGCACATTCATTTTTTACCCCAACTCATTTAATAAACCAAATATTTTGCGCACCAGTGAGTCTTAGCTCAATCATGGTACTTCCCTAGGTTTTTTAGGATCGACAACTTGTCGAAGGATGGTTCCTTAATAAATGCCATTTCCACATTCTCACAAAAGATTCTAGTGAAAAGTCTACGAAGTTTTTTTATTTCTTTCTTTACTTTAGTTTGCCCACAATGAAAAATTGGCTTTGGTTTACTTACTAGAGACGAGTGAGGCACAATATATATATATATATATATATATATATATATATATATATGATTTATCATCTATCATTTATCATGACTATAAAAAATTCCTACACACACAACATTTTATGGGCCCGCAGCATAAAAACAAAAAAAAACTCTGGCACGCAAAATGAATCTCTATAACATAATTCAATCACTTTTCCTACAACATAATAAACATAAAACCCTATATATATATATATAGGGCTTATCATTTCTCAAGCTGCTTGAGATGATTTTATCTCTGGCAACTAAATTATAACCGTACAAAGATGGATCAACGGTGACGAAGGAAGAGATAGAAAAAAGAATCATAATAATTCAAAGGTGCATCAATTAATATAAGAAAATAAATAAATAAAACGACGTAGTTTTGAGATTCGGCTAAATTTATTTCAAGCTGCTTGAGAAATATTTTTCTCATATATATATTTCCTATCACAAAAGATAAAATTATCTTTGCAATTCTAAAACAACGTTATTTTGAGATTAAAAATTAAAAATAAAGAATATTTTAGTAAAATTTAATATAAATTTTTTAAAATATTCTTTATTTTTAATCTTTAACACCAAAAAGATTTCTTTTTGGAATTGTAGAGATAACTTTATTTCTTGTGATAGTAAAAACGTTTTTCCCATATATATATATATATATATATTAAATTTTTTCAATAATCAGATTGATTAATCCAATTTAATTTTTTCAACATATAAATTCATTAGTCTTAGACTAGACATATCTATTATCTAGATACAAGACAAATACAAATTTAAATTTGCACTTGAAATTACTTATGGAAATAAAAGAATCATGTATCCATTGATTCATAATTCATTTCTTTGAAATATATGAAATGAAATTTTAAAGAGAGTGAGCAAAATACTACAACTTAAGGAAAAATAATAATTAAGATAAAAAAAAAAGCTTTCTTTAAAATGGCAACTTCAGAATTTTAGAATGTTTTATTACAAGTAAGTTTCGCGCAATTCACCTCCAATACAGTAAACCACTGTTGGTTAACATTGTTAATATATATTTAAGTTCAAGTGTCACCGATCTCATATATTTCAACAAATTACTTCTTACTTTATACAGTATTAGCTATTTTTTTGGCAGAAGATACAAATATCATGACTAATTTTTAGTACAATAAAATTTATTAGGAAGTTATATTCTCATGTTATATGAGATTCATCTTTCATATTATCCTCACATAAAAAAATGTGTCTATTTTTAAAAATAAAAATAAAAATTTGTGACTCCATTTTATTTGCCTCGTAACATAAGATAATTTCTCTTCTATTACATGAGAAAAGTAAAGCCCA
This sequence comes from Gastrolobium villosum, assembly GCA_032173675.1. Taxonomy (NCBI): domain Eukaryota; kingdom Viridiplantae; phylum Streptophyta; class Magnoliopsida; order Fabales; family Fabaceae; genus Gastrolobium; species Gastrolobium villosum. The sequence goes on from JAVKPL010011160.1 coordinate 9,993, forward strand.
AATTTATAACATCTGAGAATATTACAAATATTTTACCCACATCATTTTCCAATAATGTAACGTAATAATTGACTTTATTATGCATAAATAGCCAATACTTTTCGGGACGGGGATCATTGTATATAGGGAGCAATGGTTATGGCAGATATTGTCGGCATTTGGCGAAGCAGTTTATCTTTGTTTGAAGTAAGAGTCGAAAAAACCATGTTGGGAATAGGCATTGCGAATTTCCGATCCGTAATAATTTTAATTTTATTCAGGATCTTCAAACTTCAATGCGAAAATCTGAGTTGCCAAGCAGGATGTACCATTCTCTACCTGTGGAAATCCATTCATGTGCCATGCATGTGCTTCGCGTCTCATCAAGCACAACCCACATGCATTTCTTGATAACGTTTTTTTTTTTTTTAATTTAATAGTTGATAACTCTCAATAAAATGAATAGCAGCTAGAGCTTTTAAAACTTGCTTGAGGGATTTTAATCTTGTAAGTAGATATATTCGTGCTGTATAGTTCATCATTCGTACAATAAGGAGTTGAAACTATTAAAATTATATGCATAATATAAAATTACCTTAAAACAGAATAATTATTTTAATTATTTCACATTAAAATGTTGGGTTATTCAAGTGAGATGAGTCTTAATTACTTGGTAATTGATTAAGTGAAGTGGATATAAATGGATGGACTCATGAACCCCATGCCTTAATATTTTGGGTTAAGATATGGTGTCGAATCCACGTACTAGCGTTGTGCTAACCTTAGCCCATTGGTGATTGTCCCCTCCTATGGACTCCCCTTGGTGATTTTCCTCCACTTGATAACGGTAATTAGGGGTGGCAATATAGGTTTTGACCCGCGAGTTGACCCGTGACACGACCCGTCAAAACGGGTGTCGCGTCAACCCGCGGGTCATCACGGGTCGTGTACGGGTTGTGTAAATGTGACCCATTTTTTTCGTGTCGGGTCACATGTCAACCCGCGGGTCAACGTGTCAACCCGCACAGTGTCATTTTTTTAATTTCCAATTAAATATTTTATTATATTATTATTTTTATTCATTTATACATTGATATATATAGTCATTGTTTAGTATAGAAAAAATAGAAGGAACTAAAAATCTCAAAAAACAGACACTAATCTATTTTTATTTTATTTTATTTTTTATTGTTTTTAATTTATTTGTTTTGCAAAAAATCTCACTTTTTTTTTAAATGTTAAATTTTGCGGGTCGTGTCGTGTCGACCCGTGACTCGCAGCGGGTCGTGTCAGGGTTCGTGTTTTGTGACCCGTTTACAAAACGGATCGTGTCAGGGTCGTGTCAAATAGTGTACGGGTTGAAAACGTGTCATGTCGTGTCGTGTCGGGTTGACTTGTATTACCACCCCTAACGGTAATAGAGCAGTGTTGAGTTGAGCTCAACTTGGTGATTGGCTAGAAGTGAGTTGGGTACTTGGGCCTAAGGTACTCGGTTGAGGGGGAGCACTCGCCACAGGCTCCTCTTGGACCCGCCTGACAGCGGTATCAGAGCCGGGTTACGGGGAAGAGCCCATGGCGGGAGACCACCACCAATGGGTTAAGGCTACACCACCATATCAAGCGGGTCCATCATCATGTCTCAACCCAAAACACATTAAGTTTATGAGTTCTTCCACTTATACGCTCTTCACTTAGCCTATTACCAACCAATGTGAGACTCATCACACTGGAATATCTCCCAACAATCTCCCCATCAAGTGTGAAATCTATTATTGGTTTGCTTCCCCTTAACCGAGTACCCCAGGCCCAATTACTCAACTCATCTCTAGCCAATCACCAGGCTAACTCGAGCCAAGTAAGTCCATCCACTTATATCAATTTCACTTAGCTCATTATCAACCAACGTGAGACTCATCATACTTGAATATCTCATCAATCTCCCCCTCAAGTATGAAACCCAACATTGATATCCTCATTTTCTCTCCGAGCACCCAGGCTCAAAGTACTCCACCCGGCTCTAGCCAACTACCAGCTAATCTAAGCACAACCCGACTTTGATACCACTGTCACACGGATCCACAAGGGCCCCATGGTAGTAGAGGTGTTTGCGGTCTGGATTGCATAAATTTTGAAGCAAAAATCATCTGATCCAATCCCTTTGGTTTGATCATTTAATCATCCATTCTATTTGAATTTTTTTTTTAAAATCCAATCCAATTTTATTCGGTTTAGATTGGATTAGTTTTCGATTTTTCAAAAAATCTAAAACTTCAGTCATACAAATCACTAACTATATCAAAATAAAGTCATTTAAAGTTACAAACCACCAGAAAATTTAAGTCTTAAAACTCATGAAGAGTTAAAATAGATTGATAGACAATAAAAAACTAAAACAAGATAGTTTACTATCAATGATATCCAAGATTCTAAGCCTACAAAATAACAAAGATTCCAAGTCACCATCTTTCGAAAATAATAAATATATAATACATTGGATATGTTTGAATTGGATCAGCTTTCACCTACCAAACCAAAAATTAATCCAATCCAATTAAAATATACAGATTTTTTTTCGGTTATTGGTTAATTCATTTATCGATTTTTCGATTCGATCACCGCGATTTGAATAGGTTTGGATCAGTTGATGAACAACCTTATATGGCAATGAACCATTATCAATGGGCTAAGCTACACCAGCACTAACAAGTAGGTCCGACACTTAGAGGTGACAAAGTGGGCGACACATAATATAACAAATAAAAAAGGTTGTTGAATATTCATTGACAAAAAGATAATACAGGTATATAAAACAAAAAGTATTCGCACATCTTCCTTTTAAATATAGATTATTTGCAACAAAGCATTTTTTTATATATAAAAAAAAAATTAAATGCCTAAACTATCCTAAAAAATATTAATTTTTTGTTTGAACTTTCGAGGCGGTAATAAAACTTCATGATAGTGTGACCATTAATGTCGAATAGAAAGCTAGCTGGATGTAGCACAATTCTAGGAAACGGATAATGATGGACTAGAAGCAGAATTGAACGGGTCAAGTGGATGATTTATGGTATGTTTGTGTGTCTGAAATTGCGGTGGAAGGGAGCTTTAGGATGTGATTACTTTGAGGCGTGCATAAGCATCCTTGAAATTAAAGAAACTTTTGGAATGATAGAAGCAATCAAACTGAAATTGCACGTAACAGTTAATTGATGGCAAACAGCGGGAACCAAATGGAGCATAGGGCAGATGAGTGGGGTAGTCACGAAGAGAAAGGAAAGCTAGAAGGGTTGCCTCTGGATAGTAGTCCATATGTGAAATACAACGATTTAGATGAATACAAGCACAATGATTATAGTCATGGCTATGGCACACATGCAAGGGCAACTTCACCCAAAACCAAACCAAGTAGGTGGTAGCACAGATGCTCCCACTCCCTCCGCAGCCCAAACCATTTATGCCTCCCTCCCACTCACACCCCAATACGCACTAACTAGCTCATTCTGATATAAGTAGGTTAGTGGAGGGAGAATTGGACAATTTGTATGAGGTTGTTCGAATTTAGTGCCATGTACAAAAAAAATCACACTATTTATATACAATATATAGCGGGTATAGTGGTCATCACCTTCTATCCCATCTTTTCTCTTTTGTTATGAGTTTTATTAATCTCCTTTTACATAAAATAATTATCTTATATTGAAGAGAGAAAATAGGTGGGTCCCACCATTACAAGAAAAAAGAAAAAGGTGATGTGCGGAAATCGAAGTGAGAGAAAATGAGAGAAATTGTCTCATGTAGAAGGAGAGTAATATTTCCCTTTTGCTATATACTAATTAAACGTTATACACATTCTGTTCCATGTTTTGAGATATATAGTCTCATATTGGTTGTACGTGCAATTAATGTGAAGTTTATAAGGTCTTGGGCACTCCCACCTCTTGAGCTAACTTTTGAGGTGGTGTATCCCAATGTTCTTCACATAGTATCAGAGCCTCACCGTCCTCCATTAAAAACAATAGCCCAATGAGCTCTCGTGTGAGGGGACGTGTTGAGATATATAGTCTCACATTGGTTGTGTATGCAACTAATATGGAGTTTATAAAGTCTTGGACATTCCTACCCCTTGAACTAGTTTTTGGAGTGGTGTATGACAAGGTTCTTCGTATTCTAATTTTTAGCTAGTTCTTTTTGACATTTACGACATGAAGCATTGATGACGTGCAATGTGTAAGGGGCTTGATGTGATTTAATTAATGAAGTTTATAGATTTTCAAACTCACGCCAAAAATTCAATGATTTGCATTCTCCTCCTAAAAACAAAAGGGGAATGCTATTCATGAACAGTGACCATTTATCATTTAAATTGCCAAATGCTTTTTAGATCCGTGAACATGTATTAATGGGAAAGATATATTTACCACCAAAAAAGTTTACAACCTTTACAACCAATCTAATCAGATTGATTTTCGTCAATCTAATGTTATAACTTATTAAAATTAATGGGAATTAATAAATAACTAATAAATATGATACAATAAATTATAACCGTTAGATTGACGAAAATCAACGGTGATTAGGTTGATTGTAAATGTGGTAAACTTTTTTGGTGGTAAGTATATTCTACCCCTTAATTAATTAACAAATATGAGCGTTTGATATTTATTGGTTAAGCCCCCCTAAAAAAACAAAACTGTACGGAAACTGCATAACCCTAAACAATGATTCTAACTTATCCTAAACTTAATTGAATTGGTTTGATTCAGGATGGCTAAAGAAATTTTCAAACATCAAGCCAAATCAGTACAATTAAATTTGGTTAGTTAGAATTTGTTTTACTTCGAATTCAAACCAAACCAATCGCTGAATACTCCTAACAATAATAACAAAAGGTTAAAACAACAAACTTATTATATCGTTGTTGGGATAGCCATCTCCTATAGGAATCCAAGCTCAAATCGAATTAATTAGTGACCAAATCAATATACATTGGATCTAATCTAATCACGCATGGTTGAGTATGATCTAAGTAAAAAATGCCTTTGAGTGGTTTGACTTGCAAGTACGTGATCCTTCTCTCGCGGGATGATATATATGCCGTTTTGAAGATAGCGTGCTTCTAGTGATTTTAATTCGGTGATTATCAAATTAGTGTACTTTTCCATCACACTTAAATATCCCAACATAAATATAATAAGTAAGAGAAATATGATTATATTTGGGTCTTTGACTATATATTTATAGGGAGAAGATCGAGAAGTGTTTGTCTTTTAAATGACACAACTCATATTATTTCACTATCAGGAAGAGGTGTAACACACACTTTTATATTTTTTTTGTCCATTTTCTCTCTTTCCTCCTTTATCTATCACATTCTCTCATTTAAAATAACACAACTTTACATCCTTTGAAATGATACACACTTTTCCCATATTTATAACATGTGACCTGTTTATGCTCGGTAACCGCCTTTAATTTGTATGACAGTTTGGTCGATAAATCTCCTGATTGATTTACTGATGAGGTTCTCATGAAAGCATATTTAGTGTTCCTAGATCACATAATATTCAAGTTTAAATATTTTTTAAAGAGAAAAAATATATTTTTTAAGCCAAATATCAAGTTTTTAATTGAATGACCATAGTGGTCCAAGTGGACTATAAATTTTTTCCTTCATCTCATTCTGTTATTGGCTGCAAGGATTGGTGGTCAGTTCTGAACTGCTAATCCAAGTGCCTACGAAATGGTATATACACGTATTTTATGCATTCCTTATTACTTGTATTTTATGCATTCCTTATTAATTAAACATGTCTTTAAGCCAAATCTCGTAATGGATATTTTGCCTTAATCATATAGGCTTCTAATAACCTCAGATCAGTTAGATTGCAATAAATAGTTTGGAAATAAAATAAAACTGATTAAAGATGTACAAATAAATCCTACCTAAAAAATGATGCGGACGCCAATACTAATGGGGTGGCTGTATTTTAAACAAGGACATATTTGTTGTGACCATTTTTACTGCACTTACCAGTTAAGAAAAAAAAAAAAAGTATATTTATCTAATGTTATGATTTTCAAAAAAAAAATGACTTAAAAAAAGCGTAATAAAAATTGATTGCATGATATTGTTTTGTAAACTAACGTCCTAGTTCCCAGTCCCCACACAGGTAGAAATCAAATAAATAGATTAATAGAAGCTTTATCCGCTATATTATTTACGATTTAGATTTTAGAACTACCACGTGAAAAGAAAGAAGAAATAAATCGAGACTGGTGAATTAGAAGAAACAATGACGTAGAACATGATTCATGACGGAGCAGCCTTACTCGCTGCTGTGTTGGCCAGATAGTTGCTCACTTTGATGATTGGGTGCAATGCCCCTTTCAAGTTTCAACTAAAAACAAAAATAATATATTAATATCTATAAATATATGTTAATTTTTCTCCGATAAATAGGAGATAAACGAATGTAGGGTAACTTTATTTTCTCCGATAGTCTTACCCTCTCATTCTTATCCATTGATCCCACTTATATCTATGTGCTCAAATTTTTTAGTAACTTGAGTCATTGGATACAAGTGGATCAATGGTTAAGATTGAGTGTAAGACTTCTAACTCTTACACCGGTGTAAGAATATCCTGCCCCATATATATATATATATATATATATATATATATATATATATATATATATATATATGTAGGATCCTTTGACACAGGTGTCAAATTTGAATTTTGACATCTTATCTGATAGTCATTAGATCAAAAAAGATAAATGTTGTCACATGCCTATAAATCAGAGTCGTTGATCTTTTTTTATCTAACGGTTATCAGATGACACCAATGTTAAAGGATCCTGTTTTATATATATATATATATATATATATATATATATATATATATATATATATATATATATATCAGTTTTATATTCCTCATTCAACATGAGAATTGAATTCTAATGTTGTAGAGATAAAAAGCACGTGGGACCCATATGTTAGAAAAAAATATGTGTAGGACCTACGTTGGCACGGAAATCGAAGGGTATGTAAGAAAATTCAAATTCTCATGTTGAATGAGAATTATAAAATCCTATATATATATATATATATATATAGGGGCAGGATATATAACTAAGTATGAGTGGCGGTGGCGGAGCCAGGATTGGAGGGGAGGGGGCGAAAATTAATTTTTTATCTTGCATAATATAACTATTTATTTTACCTATTGACCTTATAGGAACTCATTTAGGTAATTTCTTACCAAAATATTAACATTTAACAACATTTGGAAGACTAAAAAAATGTACTTTTGATCGGGTCCAACCGACATAAAAAGTAGTTTAAAGCAATAATTATAAAAAAAAGTGTCTTAACTAAAACAATGCTTTTAACTGTATTTTTTAAATAAAATAAAATAAAAGACTGCAACCAAGTTTCCCCAAAAAGTGAATCTTTTAAGTTTGAGCAAACCGATTTTCTCTATATGAAATCACTACACAAATAGAAACACAACTATGCAAATGAAAAGAGAGCAAAAAGATGACAAAAAGGCCAAAGGTTTCATTAACCAAAACATAGCATATGAGAATAAAAAAGAAAATGCAGAAAAGGTTACACAACATACATATTAGGTGAAGTGGAGGTAGATTTCAACTTGGATTTCAAATCAGAACTTCTAAAAGAAGCACATTTAACAGTAATAATAATACTATGTTCGACCTCCAACTATATTGATTTTTTTTTTTAGGGGGGCGGCCGCCCACCCTAGCCTCCCCCGTCTCCGCCCCTGATGACTGGTCGTACTTAATTAAAAAGGTAACTATAGATAATCTTATCTAAAAGTGGCTGTAAAAATACTTTTCACACACACACACATATATATATGAGGAAGGATATTCTTACTATCAAAATTTTCTACTACTAACTTACTACCTATCTAATCATCATTGATTCAAAGAGAGAGAATGCTAAAAAAAATTTGAAAAAAGAGAAAATGTTGATCCAATGATGATTAGATAGGTAGTGAGTTGGTACTATATATATATATATATATATATATATATATATATATATATATATATAGATAAACGGTGGCGCTGGAACTTAAATAGTTCTTGTGCTGTGGTTTTTTGGGTTTAAGTTTCTTTCTTCATGTTGGATTAATTAATAATTTTATATTTACAATATAATTTCACTTTTCACCTATTGAGTTTAAATGATCTTGTTTAATTTACAAAAATGTGTTGGTTGAGTAATCCCATTATAAAAAATCTGTAACTGGTGCTTTTAGAAGTTTTTCATCCCCTCCCAATTTTTACTCTTATAACTATAGATATTACGGATATGCGTTGCTTTCAAATTAACATATGCGTTGCTTTCAAATTAACATCGTGGTGTAGTGTCTTCAACCAAACAGAAAGAAACATAAGACCGCATATTGATACTTTATGTACATTAAAAATAATGATAATGATAATGATACTTCAATGAAAGCTCTATCAGAAGTCCAAATAATCTTGTAGCGATCCATCCATATCTCAATTTGTAGCCACAGAATGTCACAAATGTACTACAATTAATAACTAGCTTGACATAGGCATACAAGTTATTAATTTATGTTATAAAACACACAAGTTACTACTACTACGGGTCGGTATATGGAACAGTAAATATATATACACACATAATCTAAACATTCTGAGCCAGCGGCCAAGAATCTGTTCCGATAGGAGCATCTGTCATCTGTTGCAACCCTACTCTGTTAAAGGCTATTGAATTGTACATGTCCCTATATTCACCATTCCCAGCTCCTGAGAACACCATCATGTCAGCATCCATCTCTAGAGGGAAGGAGTTCTGAAAATGACTTGGATTTGGATTCGGATTCAACTTTTCCATCCAGCGCAAGTTATTAGTGTCATCTAGTAATTGGTATTGATAGAATGTAGCCTCCGTTTTCGGAATATTCTGTTCCTTGACTTTGAGGGTGGAATATTGTTGTGAGAGTTTGGACTTTAAGAATAGTTCCGAAGATGGATGGTTTCTTGTGTTGGTGATTTCTCCTGATGCAATAGCAGCAGCTATTGGGAAAGAAGGTTGGAATGCATGCAATGGGAAAATATGAGAATGGGAGAGGTTATTTTGCTCTTGGTGGTGAATCAGAACTTGGGGCTGACATTCTAGTTCAAGTGAAAAGGAAGTTGGACTTGCAAGTAATGGAGGTAAAGAACTTTTTGTGGGGGACAAAGTAGGTACCAAATGTCCTTGAACTTGAATCAGTGGAGTTTTCTTTTCCCCAGATTTATGAAATATCCTGCATATCACCCATTCCTCCTGTGAAAAGAATCGTTTCCTTCTTAAAGTCAGAGACCTTATTCTACATACTAGCCATGCACAAGAAATCCCAACAAGCATACACGGATGTGTAATTTTTATGTCATTGTGGCAGCATTGATTTATTTTTTAATTTAAAAAAAGAAGCATATTGAATTAAAGAGATGGTACAGGAAAATGGTCATTCACATGTTTGTAGCAAAAAAATGTATCTAATCAACATAAAAAAAAAGGGGATGGTACAGGAAAATGGTCATTCACATGTTTGTAGCAAAAAAATGTATCTAATCAACATAAAAAAAGGGAAAAATACCTGTCATCTTAAAGGATGTAAAGTTATATTATTTTAAGAGAGAAAAGAGATAAATAAAGGAGGATATGAGTTGACAAAAAAAATAAAGGTGTGGGTCTCATCTCTTTGTGAGAGTGAAAGGAGGTAAGTTGTGTCATTTAAAAAGATAAAAAGATTTCCCTAAAAAAAAACTACCCAAATGGTTAATAAATTCCAACAAGCATATACTATATAGTCAGAGACCTTGTGATTGTGGCAGCATTGATTTATTTTTAATTTAAAAAAAGCATTTAATTATAGAGAAATGACAGGAAAATGGTCATTCACATGTTAGTAGCAAAAAAATGTATCAAATCACATAAAAAAAAAACTACCCAAATGGTTAATAAAACATCAAGAGAGTGAAAAGGGTCTAGATCATGAACAGAAAATGACTTGGTTCCTCGGTATACGCAGGTCAACTCAGAAGTAGACAAAATGTAACAAGAGTAGAGGAAAATATCTTCGATACATCAAATACAAAGGAATAACACATTTTTTACACTATTTTTATATCAGGAGAGATATTCTTACTATCAAAAAATTTCACTACCAACTTAATACTTATCTAATCACCATTAAATTAATATTTTCTCTTTTTGATCCAATGGTGATGTGATGGGTAATAAGTTAGTAGTAAGAATTTTTTGTAGTTAGAATATCTCTGCTCTTTATATATTTATTTCCTTTCATATTTCTCTTTTTTTATTTTTAATAAAGGAATACCTACTCTCATTTAACCAAGAATTCACTCGGAGCAGAGGGAAGATAACTTGATTCACACGGCTTCTGTAGCAAATTGAATAGTAAATGAGAAGAGTAGTGTGAGGAGGAGCTGAGAAATTATGGGTACAGTACCTTACAAGTGTGAGTGTGAGGGTGGGAAATGGAAAAGTCACCGTCCAAACGGTACTCATGCATGACCCATTTGGTCTTTTCACCACGAGGGGCCCTGCCTTTGTAGAAAACAAGGGTCTTCTTCATGCCAAGTAGGGATCCACCGGACGCACTGTAAATTTCCCTGTCCTTCCCAGTGGCCTTCCAGTATCCAGCTCCGGTTGCTCTGTTTGTTCTTAGTCCAGTTGGGTATTTTCTGTCCCTCAAGCTGAACAGATACCACTCTCTCTCCCCCATCTTTGCCACATCTGCACCACACATATATAATTACATGGAATGATCGGTTTATAATTTTTTTTTTACAAATTACTTTAAATATGATAAGTCATACACTCTTGATTAAAGAGTGATATGTCATATTTAATGTAATTTGTAAGAATTTGTAAATATAAATTTCCCCGAATTATAATATCAATAAGCTATATATATAATTTGCCCACAGACATGTCATAAACCAATTAATTCTCTCTAAAAGATTAAAGTTAAGGAACATGATAGCTTTATATTTCTATCAACAAAAACGGGGATGATATTGTTTTTTGGCCTTTCGCATTTAGAATGCATGGTGGCGATTATATATTTAGGAAAGGCATAAGTTAATAAACATATAATGGACAAATCTAACTAAAGATGGTAAATATGTAGCTGGTAGGGGGCCATAGCAGCTCAAATCTACGATCTTATTCAGCAGGCACAAACAAAAAATTAAAGAAGGAAAAAAACGATAAAAGGAGAAACATAGTTAAGAAGAAGACTCAAAGCCATTAAACCGAAACCATTCTAAATTTGAAGCCACGTGTGCTTGTAGATGGCCATAATTTGTGTCGTAGTTAGGTTTATGAACATAAATAAAAGGCCAATTGCAACCATGCTAAAATAAATAAAAATATAAACCTTACTAAAATACTATTAGAGCTGACATACACTTATCTTTCACAGACTTCACAAATTTTCTACCATTCAACATCGTTTTCCCTCTTTTTGAAGAAAAAGAAAATATTAATCTAATGATGATTACATCACCCAAAAAATTAGCTCAAAGAGTGGGAGTGCCCAAGGCCTCATAAACCACACATTAGCTGCACATACAATTAATGTAGGACTATATATCTCAACACTTTGGTTGACTGAAATCAAAGCAACATGCACACCCCTCTTGTGAGAGGGTCTGGGCTAGAAAAATATATATGAAGTATAAGATACCTGGAAGTTCCCATGGTTCACATCTATTGAGATCAACCTCAGCAAACTTGATATCAGTGAAGCTGCCGTTAAACACCTTTGAAGCCAAATAAAAGGTTATAAGTTCTTCATCAGTCGGGTGAAACCTAAAACCTGGTGGCAAACCTTGTTTGTTTCCCTTTTCATGATCAATAAGTTCACATAATAGCTCTTCCATTGCTAACATGACTTCCTCCTCCACACTCCCACTTAATTTTTTATTTTATTTTGAAGGAGGACTCAAAACAAATGCGAGTAGAAGAGCAAAATATTAAACTTGAATATTGGATTATGGAAAAAGGGGCATATATATATAAGGAAGGTTGTAGAGGGCGTGCAGCGAGTTCTGAAAACGAGGAGAGTAGTGGGAGAACACAACAGCTGAACAGGTATACGTATTAACCTGAACCTGGGCCTACACTACAGAACCAACCCCATCAGCTACAATTTCTCGAATGAAGAGTAACTTACTTTAAAATTGGAGAGAAATGCTTTTTAGGAATTCAAAATTTATTTATCTTGAAAGCCCATAGTTATTTTATATAATAGTCAAATTAATTATTAGTTATTGTTTAATTAAGCATAATAATTTTGAAATGACTCTTGCCATATAATTCCCCTTAATAGAGAAAGAAAAAAAGAGAGACTCCACAGTTTAGAAAGTTAATTCTTTGTGGGTTGAAGTAAGGATTGCATTAAATGCAAGGTTGGTTGCAGAGTCAGGATTTCAATTCAGAGAGAAAGGGGGGATGAAACCATATCAAGACGGAGCAAAATGACACACTTCACTAATTTTTTTATCTAAATATTTTTTCAATTTGCCATGAGTACAAGTTCGTTATCCGATGTAACGAACTCGGTTGGCTGATATATCACATTTCTAGTGGATAATAAGTACTAAGTTTTTTTAAAAAAAAAGGTATGAAGTTCGCTACATTGGGTAACGAACTTAGTTAAATCAAGTTTGTATCCACTAGAAACGTGACACGTCAGCAAATCGAGTTCGCTACATCGGGTAGCGAACTTGCCCCTGTGGCAGATTGGGAAATAACACTATTCGCGTGACATTTAGGTAAAAAAGTTGATAAAAAGTGACATTTTAATCATTGTTCCTCAAAACATTTATATCTTATCTCACCACTCAATTCTTTACTTGTGGGTTAATTATCTTTCCTCCTCTTACTATTAAAGTGGTAAGTTTCAATTACATTATTCAGTGTGTGCAGCATTTCTATAGCCTAAAGATAGTATAATTTGGAGGTGTTGGCTTTGACTTCATGTGAATTAGAAAAGTAAAATTAGAAAAAACATTCGGGAAATACAATAGAGGATTATTTTCCTGTAACAGACAAATAAATTAATGAATTAAGGATTTAATTCAAGAGATTAATGGAAGAGGACTTTTTTTTATGTGACAGAAGCCCAAATAATTGCACACGCTAGCTGTTCAAAATGCATACAGTAGTATAGTAAATGATTATGGTTGGGACCAAATAGGAAATAGCTAGTCCCTGAGCCCTCGCATGATATAGGTAGCAAGCTAACTGTAGAAAAGTAGAATGGAGCAGCGTGTGTGTAGCTGGTACTAAATTGTTATTAATTAAAAGGGACGGTGCACGTGTATATGTATGTATATTATATAAACCAAAAGGTCATCAGCATCAGCATACAGGATTCAGCAGCGATTTGAATGAATCTGAAGGGTGCAGGTGCCTTAGATCTTAGTGACTTGCCCAAGTAAAAGATAATAGCAGAACAAAGAATCCAATACGCCATATATGTAGCCTAGGTTACATAAGCCTACGCCCTTAGCCACTGTGACCTGAATTTTAATAATATCTCGCCTTGTTTTTGCTTGTCTTTCTCATTTTATCTGCACATATCCCTATCCTGTGCTAAAGCAGAGAAATTTTATCGTTTTCCACAATGGAATTCCTTCTTATATCTACAGCCTGCTTATTTGGTAGGTTTTCAAATTCCCTCGATTGTATATACTTAATATTTATTTATTTATATTGTTGTATTCGTACAAATATAGTTATAAAAATTCTATCAAAATACAAAGGAAGGATATTCTCTCTGTCAAAATTTTTTATTAGTAATTTATTATCTATTTAATCATCATTAAATTAATATTTTCTTTTTTTTTTAAACTTTTTAATATTCTCTCTTTGATACAATAATAATATGATGGTTATTAAATTAGTAATGAAAAATTTTTGTAATTAAAATATTCTCGCTCCAAAATATATACTTCAATATTTTCTAATCTCAATCACAATTTACTTCTGCTTTCTTACGTTAGAAAAATTGATATAATCATATTAAATATTTAAACCTCCGGCGCACCAAGGAGAAAAATCCAATCAACCAATTCACTTAATCTACGTCAACAGGAGAAAGAGAGTATCTCCTATTCCCTCACAATTACGGGTGGTAAATGAGTTAGGGATCTTTAGTTCGGCTCGTAAAGGCCTGAACTCGTTTAATAAAAGCTCGTGTTGGAACCAGACTTGGACTTGTATAAAAGCTCGTTTAATAAAAAGGCCTCAGATAAAAAGGCTATAGTCTATAAATATTTATTTATATTTTTTATACTACTTGTAATAACTCTCTCTCATCAATTTATTTCACCCCATTTTATTGGTTTAACAGACTTTTTGAATGATTTTGTTCTATATTATGCTATTTGAATATATATTGAATTTATGTATATTTATGGAATTACTAGTGTTGTTCTATATTATCCTTCATCCCCCTTCACACAAACAAACACACAAAAACTCATTCGTTCCATTGTGCACTGCACTGCTTGTTTGTGTCAATTTTTTATTTTTATTTTTATTTTTGTTGGCACTTTTTTTTATAATGGGCTAAGATAATATAACTTGTTATCTACCTTCTCTCACTTTAATTTTTATTTATTTATTGTAGACTTTGTAAATTATTGCTGCAAATTGGAAGCTAAGGTTTCTATCTGGAAATTGATTTTTTGGGGAATTTTGTTCTCTTATTTTTATTCTTTAACATGCTAACAGGCTAAGACAGACTTCACACAGGCTTTTATTTTTTGTAAATAAATCAGGCCACAGGCCAATATTATATTCGTGACAGGTAACAGGCTAAGGCCAGTCGGACACGTTTAAATACAGGCTTGACCCGTTAAGATCAAAGCTCAGCTCGGCTCGGCCCGTTAACACCCCTACTCACAATCTTATGGTGAGATCCACATAATTACGAAATAAAAGAAAAATTATGTCTCTGTAGGACAGTAAACTACTCTCGTGTGGTTGGAGAGTAGATTTTTCCAATTTTAATACTCGAGTCCCATCCAATAATAAATGGATTTATCATCTATAATTTAACATGATCAGAAAATATTTCTTACACTCATAATATTTTGTGGGGACCGAAAAAAAAAACTCTGACACGCAAAACGAATCTCTATAACATAACACAAATACTTTTCCTACAATATAATTCTTACTCATAATAAATAAATTGTAGGGATTGTCATGTTACATGACTAGGAAGAGAAGTTTGAAAAGACAATTTCAAGTGGACTTCATATTATTTTTCATTTCTCCTTTCTTATCTCACTTTCTCTTTCTTTTTATTGTTTGTTCTGAAATATTGCATGATATGTAATATGGTAAAATGTGTGTCATTTTAAATGATATAAGGTTATGTCATTTTAGAGATAGATAACAATGAGAAAGAATTGACAAAAAAATAAAAATATGGGTCTCAACTTAGTGAGAGTGAAAATACATAAGCGTATCATTTAAAAGGATAAATAATTTTCCTTATATAATATCCTCTAAAGATCTCAATATAGAGAATATCATATAGTTTTCAACTAAATATATTTAATAATAAAATATATAAGAAAAAATTTTAGGAAGATTAACCGCAAATACTAACATAACTTTATCATGTTAATTTTAATATACTTATTTAATAATAAATAAGTATATATATATATATACTTGGATATATGTTACAATATAATAATAATAATAATAATAATAATAATAAATAATTAAATATTATATTAATATAATAAATAGATTAGTATACAAGTTAATATAATGACACTTGTGACGTTTCTTTGATGACGTTAATAGATAGATTTTTCAAATAGTAATGATTACTTAGTTGTAAAAAATCTTGTGTTCATTTTCAATGAATTGATTCTTCGTCATATTCTACCTATATATATGTGTGCGCGCGCTATCACTTGGCAGAAAAAATAAAGAATGAAGGAAAGCTAACACAAATGGAGAATAAGGAAGAAAGGGAGAGAAGAAGAAAAAAAGAAAGAAAGAGAGGCAACAGACCTGAGAGAGAAGGAAAATAGAGAAATTCACAAAGAAAGACAATATTGAGAGAAAATTTTCTCTCCTTTGTCTTTTTTATTATTTCTTTTAAAAAATTAATGGTACTTTGTCAGTTTTATTTCTTAAAATTCCTTTTACTTGATGTTATTCCTACCTTTAATTTTATCTTGCTTTTTTTAGTTGTATTTTCTACTCTTCCATATACTTCGTTGGTATCAACTTATTAATTCATGCTTCATAAGTATGTAAATCTCTAACGCGAAGCTTGAGTAGTTGGTTTAAGTATTTATCATCAATCCGTTTCTCAATTCAAAAGATGACAGTTCTTTGTTTGTTTGTTAAACATATATTCATATGATAACTTTGTTTAAACAACACTTTACTAAAGTTTTAAATGGTTTTATGTTTATTATGTTTATTATGTTGTAGGAAATGATTGTGTAATGTTATAAGATTCATTTTGCGTGCCATATTTTTTTCTTTTTTTTGTTTTAAAATGTGTTATATGTTGTGTGTGTAGGAAAATGTTGTGTTATGTTAAAGGAGGAAATCATAATGTAACATAACTTTCCTACGTATATAATTTTGTGTGGGTCTCATCCCTTATTTTTCTCTCTCTTTTCTTCTTTTTCCTCTCTTTTCTCAATTGTGTGGGTAGGTTTATTATGTTACATCAGGTAACATAACAAACATAAAATCCAGTTTGAAAAGCATAAAATATAAAAGCAAGATATGTCTTGCATAATCGTATAATTAATAATTACGCTTAACCCATTACAAAAAGTTGGTTATTGATTGATGAATTATTTAGTACCAAATAAATATTAAGAGAACGTGTAAATTTTAATGGTACGATACTGCTGTGAACTGACCTACAAAAGTTTGAGTTCAAACAGTTTTAGGATAAGGTACGCCTTATCATGGCTTGAGCTCTGTCATAACAAATTTTCACATGTAGGAGACCCACAAAATTGGGAATAAATTAGCTTCAGTTAAATATTACACAATTTATTATTATTATTATTTATGATATTATTTCATTTTATGAAATATACTCGACAGATTGATATTTTACGTTATTATGGCTAGAAATGGTTATAGTTTAAAAATCTCAATATTACTGAGATTTATCTTACGTTTGTTTATTTTGTGCTGACCTCCAGAAAATCATCATGCTTAGCTTATCTTTTTCTGGAGAAGGATAGACTGTGAATATTTATTTTTATGACGAATGTTGGAAAAACTGCATAGTAATTGGAAACCAAGGAGTTGTAGCCATATTCCATGCAAAGAATATGGAAACCTATACTTATAGGCTAGACTAGAATGAGAAGTATATATTGAATAAATGTTATAATCTTATGCAGTTAAGAATGTAATATATGTGTGGAACTGATGTAAAATATTTAAAATGTAAAATACATGTACTAACTTACATTCATGTATAAATAATGAAGAATGTTAGTATTTCCTATTAATCTTCCTAAATTTATTTTCTTAGATATTTTTTATTTTTATTAAATATATTTGGTTGATAACCATATGATATCCTTTATTTTGGGATCTTTAGAATATATTACATTTTATGGTATCAGAGCAGAGGTTCTGGTAAATAAAAACCTAAATTATTTGGTATTTTGTCCTAGAGCATGTATATTTTGGATTATTTAGTAATGAGCTTGATCAACTCACTACCTTGAAACAACATAGGTAGATCTATGACAGATACAAGGCAAACTTCTTCAACTTCTGAGTTCTGACCTTGATTCTAAGGGCACTACCTCAACATATGTCTAGGCTTTCCACACTTAAAGCATACGCCTCTTTCTACTAGGCATTCTCCAGCATGATTCTTCTTGCATCTTGGACATACCTAAATCTGAGGATTCATTTGACTTGCATTATTCCTTCCTTCATTGTTAGCAAAGTTGTTTCCCGAGTTTTGTGCCCGTGAAAACCTCCTTTTGTTGTTGTAATCATTCCTTTTCCGACTTGAAACTTTGTCTTTCACTCTTTCCTCCTCAGCTTCCTTTTTGCTTTCTTCAATGTCTCCGCACATATTTATTAATGATGATAAACATTAAATTAACTGGAAATACTAACATAACTTATCCTAGTGAAATTGAGACTTAACACTTGGAGAGACCTAAGACAAGCAGAACTCCTTATTTTTTCTAGAGAATTTCCTAATTGTTCGAGAGCAACTAGAAAGAGATTCCTTAACAAGAAAGAATTCAGTTTCGGAACCAAATCCTAAACTTTTTAGTAATTCTCAATAAATTATAATCATTGATTGACGAAAATCAACGATTAGAATTTGGTTTCAAAAGATCGTACCCACTTTTGCTTTCATAGGTTACAAAGGAATGATATAATCAGAATAAGTATTTAAACATGAGCACATAGGGAAAAAAATCCCTTCTGTGCTAGAGCCTACACAAAAAAATTTAACTGTTAGGTCACGTGACAAATCAGTGTATAAACTACATGCATATACGTTGAGTGTGAAAATATCTTCGGTACCAGTGGCGGAGCCAGGTATATCCTGGGTTTGACCTCGACCCGGACTAAATTTTAAAAAATTATACTTATTAAATGTAAGGGAAAAAGTGTTTGTCATTTTAAATGACATAACACTTTGTCCTTTTAAGAGAGAGACAGACACAGAGAAAAAAATTATTTAAAATTTAAATTAAAAAAACTACCCACTTTCTCTCTCCCATGATTTCCATTTTTCTGTGTCAATCTCTCTCCTAAAATGCATAACTTATGTCTTTTAAAATGACAAACACCAAACCCATTATGTAATTATATAATTAATTATAATTTGTTTCGGACTACAATTTGTATTTTAGTCCTATCTAAAACTTAATATTTTTGGTAAGAAATTTCGATAAGTTGTATTAGGTTATGTGTTTGATTCCACTTTCTATAAAAAAAAATATTTAATAAAATTATAATTCTTCTTGGTACTACTGCCTGCCTGCTCAGGTGCTCTATATTTAATATAATTTAAATAGGGAGGTTATATTTACAAAAATTTTGTTTATAAACTCTTACAAACTACACTATGTACTCCGGGAAGTACTAGATAACACTATGTACTTCCGAGAGTATATAGTATAATTTGCAAAAATTTGTAAAAAAAATTTATAAACGGATCCTTCTCCAATTTAAATATATTATGATATGAACTAATTAAATTTAAGAAAAATAAATACAAGTAAATTTTTTTGGCCCGAGCTCAAATTTGAGCCCGGCTCCACCACTGTTCGGTACATATTTTACTTAATTTAGAAAAGAAAAATAATATAATCAACTTTTTTTTTTTTACCCATCCTTTTATAATTATTATTACCTAAATCCCACTTTTTCTTATTTTTAATAAATGATCATAGTCTCCTCTAATACGAAAGATATGCTTGTTCAGTACAAGTATGTCTCTGTTTTTTTGGTTCATCCTTTAAAGTATAATTTTAATTTGAACGGTACGAAGTATTTCTGAAATACTCATTATACACACACACAAAAATGTTTAACATTATAATTTACACCAATGTCGATGGATATATCCGATGAATTTTCATATTTATATCGCATGTATTTTATAGATTTTTTATATAACTCATGTGATGAAGTGTTGGATGTTTTTTATATTTGTTTGAAAAAAATTAATAAGTTCTTAATATATGTAAATTTATAGAAAACAAAATCATTTAGATTAATGTAACACTTTCATATGTATAACATGGGTGTTTAATGTTCAATCTTATTACGTAAACATTAAATGTAGTAGTTGTTCAGGCAATATTATTTTTGCCCTAATTAAGAAAAGTCTCAATCCATTACTCACAATCCTGCTACAAGATTTTTAAGATTAACGCCATGCGATCCTTCAGATACTTTTTTTTTTAAAAAAAGAAAAAGATATGAATGCTCATTTACTGCAGAGTCTGCACTGAAATGCAAATATATTATATACTATATTGTACCACATAATTAAGGCATGTGATTTTATGCTTTGATGTAAAGTCACATGAAAGAACATACTTAAAGACTACTCAGTATAGAGTGGTATAAATAACAATCCCAAAAAAACTTCACTTGAAAGCAATATCTAAAACATAACCTATATATATAGTACCCTCTATACCCATTCTTCCTCATCCTTTCTCAGTATTCTTCTCTTTTATTCACAATTCAATAACAATTTGCCATGGCTTTTTCCTTCTCCTCCAAAACACTTGTCCTGGCCTGCTCCTTCTTTCTATTCGTGTCTTTGGCTTTTGGACGCGATTTCTCCATCGTGGGGTATTCATCTGAGGACTTGAAATCCATGGATAAGCTCATTGAACTCTTTGAATCATGGATATCAAAACATGGCAAGATTTATGATACCATTGAGGAAAAGCTTCTTAGGTTCGAGATTTTCAAGGATAACCTTAAACACATAGATGAGAGAAACAAGGTTGTCAGCAACTACTGGCTGGGGCTGAACGAGTTTGCTGATTTGAGCCACCATGAGTTTAAGAACAAGTACCTAGGTTTGAAGGTTGACTTGTCTGGAAGGAGAGAGTCACCAGAGGAATTCACTTACAGAGATGTTGATTATCCAAAGTCAGTGGATTGGAGAAAGAAAGGTGCTGTGACCCAAGTCAAGAATCAAGGTTCATGTGGTAAGTTCAGATGATATTTATTTAGGGCTCCTTGTATCTGTTGTCGCTGCTGATGAAAAAAGTTGCAACAAACTTTAACACTAGGATACGGGTCTGTATCCTGACCTAAAAAAAAACACATCAGAATAGGGACGCGTATCCTGATGAAAATAAGTGTTGTCGCACATTTTCCCATATGCAGCGACATGAGAACTATTAAAGCCATTTATTTATGCGTAAAATGATGAAAACAGCATATTGACACGGTGACTATGAGCATGATTATTTGCTTTGCAGGTAGTTGCTGGGCATTTTCCACTGTTGCAGCTGTTGAGGGAATAAACCAGATTGTGACGGGAAATTTAACATCTTTGTCTGAGCAAGAGTTAATTGACTGTGACAGAACTTACAACAATGGTTGCAATGGGGGTCTCATGGACTATGCATTCTCCTTTATAGCAGAAAATGGTGGAATCCATAAAGAGGACGATTATCCTTACATCATGGAGGAAGGTACTTGCGAGATGAGAAAGGTAAGCTAACAAATTAAGTCTAACATAGCCATCATATATATATATATATATATATATATATATATATATATATATATATATATATATATATGAGGCAGAATCCTTTGACACAAGTATCACATTTGAAGAGTCTGTTAGATCCAAAAAGATCAATAGTGTCATATGCTTACAAATCAGAGTCGTGGATTTTTTTTGATCTAACAGCTCTCAATGAGGTGTTAAATTTCAAATTTGATACTAATGTCGAAGGATCCTACCTCTATATATAGATATATATATGTAGTTCCAATAACGTAATAACTAAACTTTCACTTGTTATTCCAAACGTAACCAGGAAGAAACTGAAGTTGTCACCATTAGCGGGTATCATGACGTGCCACAAAACAATGAGCAGAGTCTATTGAAGGCACTTGCAAACCAACCTCTCAGTGTGGCCATAGAGGCTTCAGGCAGAGATTTCCAATTTTATAGTGGAGTACGTTTAATTCTAAACTAGTTGTTATGGCAATTATGGTTTTTATATGAGAAACTAATTATTAATACAAATTGTTAAATTGGTTACCATATGTAGGGTGTTTTCGATGGACATTGCGGAAGTGAACTAGATCACGGTGTGGCAGCTGTTGGATATGGTACTTCGAAAGGGTTGGATTATGTCATAGTGAAAAATTCATGGGGATCGAAGTGGGGAGAGAAAGGGTATATAAGGATGAGGAGAAACATCGGAAAGGCCGAGGGGATCTGTGGAATCTACAAGATGGCTTCTTATCCCACTAAGTAGAAATAAGATTCAATGAATAGCTGACCATTGTTGTGCCTGAATTTCTTTCCTTGTTTTACTTTTAATTATTTCTGTAGTGTCTGCTATTTCCATTATTTCCTTTGCAGCATTGTAACGTCTTCCATATAATAATATTGAATAATTTGTTGTCCACCACCCCACAAAATATATTTAAAAAAAAATTTAAAAAAAAAAACAGAAGGAAATTAAAATAACAGACAACAAACATAAAACTAAAATGTGCTAGCTACAGCACATGCGAGAGTGATCAACATATGAAGCACCGACTCCGACACGACATTTTCAATCGATACGACCATTAATTCGTCGATACGATACAATATTTTTCCATACGTGTATTGGATACGTTGAAAAAAAAAATCGGAGTATCAGTATTTCATATCTATGATATTTTTACAACCCAGATGTGCTTATAAGCCTGGAGGTTAACCAATCTGTCACACTATTTAGTTTCCTTAAAATTATGGGTGACTTTAACTCTCCAAGGCTGAGTAAGCAACTTCTTTATACTATTAACCAAGGGGGGCAAAGGGTGATTACCAAGGCAGCCATTAAAGATGAAATTTTTAGGTGCTAAGGAATCTCCTTCCTGCCAAATTTGTCCATAGCCTAGATTCTAAGAACCCATAGTTATGCCACTCTAAAATTACCAACACCTAAGTTTTTGGAAAATCCAGAAATCCACCTCCCTCTACAATCACGAATAACTCCTCCATAACCAGATCTTAGGCCTCCCAAAGAGCTAGAGCCATCAACGTTTACTTTGATCTAGCTCTCCAAAAAAATTCAAGCTATCAATTTCTCAGTTCTGATAATTTTCTCTAGGCCCCTATATATGAGTAATGACTTTGCATTGTTTACCTTTTCCCTATAGCGCTTAGCATTCCTCACTCGAAACTTTATGCTAAAAAACTAGTTGGTTGCGTTCCTGCAAAAAACATCTAACATGAGATCCTAAACAGCATACTCCAATGTAGTTCCTTTGAGTTACCCTTTTCATTATTCTCATGAGCGACTTTCCCTTTGCCATATCCTATTATTTCTTACACGAACAGGCTCTATTTTTGCAAGTGGTTTTATTTAATAGATTGTAAAACAAAAAACGTATTACACATCATATGGTAATACTCTACATAATATCAAGCCAAATACAATATCATGTTAACGAATAAATGTTACAATATTCTTTCCATCAAATAAATAGAAACCATAACAAAAGCGTGACTCTAATTTAAAATAATTTCAAGCAGGAATGTGTTAGACAATCATAAATAATTTAATAGAATAAGAAATGAAATAAATGATTCCTGCCACTTTATCTTTAGCCAGCAAACCTACACTAATCTTCATTTAATAACACCTTACTTTAATGATAATAAAATTGGGAAGAAAGGGCAAAAGTCTAATGGAATCATTACTGCCATCGAACAACTGGGTAACAAAGACGGTTTCTGCAGGCAGCAAACAACAAAATACAATTAACGGATAATAATATCACTACCATGTCATGATCCTACGTTGTCCTTCATCACCACCCGAACCTGGCTGAACATCTTTGAATCATCCAGGTGCAGAAAGACTAAGTTCAAATCTTTGGCAACAGCCAACGAAATTAACCTAAGAGCATGTAATGTATACCTTACATATTTTTCTCTCACTAATATTGCACAAAGCTAATGTTACAGGTGTGTCTCTCTAATGCCTAAAGCAAGGTAAAGACACACGAGCAATAGCATAACAAGTGAGCAGAGTTTTACTTCCAGGGCATGCCTGAAATGCCTTGTGGTGGGTTATTGTTATTGCAGGCTCCTGTGCTCTGGTTAAGTGGGCTTCCAGGTCCACCAGACGATTCACTACGAGTACCCCTTGATGGAGAGACGCTTTGGCCAGCTGCGGAAACTTTTGGCGTCTGCTTTGCAGACTTGGATTCCTTGCGACCCTCTGAAGCGAAGCTAGCCAAAATAACCTGCAAAATGAATGCATTATTTCAAGAGAAAACAAACTGACAAGTATCCGCAGAGTCTTTTCAAGAATCTCACATAAATGATTCAGGAAGATACTAAGGTCGAGCTAGGATACATATCTAACCTATTGTAGGTTTTAACACGCACAAAAGACCTGAACATGTGGAATTGTGGACACTTTTTCTTCTTTTGAAAGTCTGAATAAAATGGACATAAATCAGAAAATAAAATGTACCTGAACAGGGGTAGCAGCTACCAAAAGACCTGCAACTCCGCCACCCAAAACACGGCCATCTGGCCCTGACAAAGACACACTTAATCCACCATATCTGCTGTTCTGACCATCATTTTCAGAAAGCACCAAAGAACCACCAAGTGAGAGGATCTCAAATCGCCCCTGAAAAAACCAAAATATCACAAAATGAAGTCAAGTTCACTTGCTCGCAACTAAGGCATGCAATTTGTTTATAACACGACCTGATCCTCAACATGTCTGAATAACGTTCAGGCAATAGCCTCATTAACAAGTCTTGCTTGTAAATATAGAATAATGCTAGTATACCATATCCAGATAAACAACATTTGTGTTTGGGCAAACTTCTAAAATCAACTTTCTCACACAAAGCAGTGAAATAAATATCATTGTTAATGTTTTTTTCATTAGGGTAAGAAAACAAATATAATTAATGAGTAAATAAGTTTTAAAGAAATTTGATAAATCAACACAACAATGAATGATAAATTGTCAAATATGCTCCCCACATGTAATTTACTAGAGATAGACAAAAGATATTTGCACTAAGAAAAAAATTGATAGATCTAATGACTGTTATACATAATTTTGACTTGATGAGGTTATGGAAAGCAAATGAAAAGTTACTAGGATATTTATGAACCTCATAAGTCACAGTTCCACCAGATGAGGCAGGTTGACGAAGTGTCACATTAGATATGGCTCCATTTGCTGTTAAGATGCAAACATTTCTTGGCCCATTCAGGGAAAGTGCCATGATTTTTGATGACAAGTCCTGAATATCAAAATAGATAATAAAAAAGTCAATATTTGGTCTCAATATATCTTCCACAAATTAACTTCCTGTAGCCTTTCCAAGGTTACAAAATTATTTTTGAAAATCAATAATTGTTTATTAAGTGTTCAGTCAAGTTTCAAATAAGGAAATTTGACCCCATATTTTTGAAACAAAAGACTACTGAAAAAGAAAAACTTACAAACTCATAGATTAAATACGCTTTATTAACCCAGCTACACAAACTAGTCTAGGTCATTGTCAACTAGCTTATACGCCAGTGAAAAATTGAAATGACAATAATACCTATCAAGTCAAATATACAAGGACTATAGAGGAACCGAAGGAATGAAGGAATCAAACAAAATTAAAAATAATAAAATCATATAGCCAAGGGAAAAATCTATTTTACCAAAAGTTTATATTTTTTCACATTCACCCCAAGGAAATCTAATCAACAATCAAATTTCATAAAGTTGACAAAAAGAAGCAAGTGAAGAAAATGCATTAATCTCAATATCTTTTTCAGAAACAACAATATTCATCAAAGTAAACAAAATTAACGCTTAAAATAAAGTGTATGTGTATTAATAATTTGGAAAGTGCAATGGGAATATTTGGATTACAAGTTATTGAACAAGAAATATAGATAAATCAAAACATAATTGCCTATAAAATAGAAGAAATACAGCAGACATTCTCAATGAAAACAATTTGGTAAAGCATCTCAAATATTCTGTAAGATTCAGCAGATACCTCTCCAGCCTTCACATTCATGATGTGAGGTATGAAAGAAACTCCTGCTGATCCTGCAGAAAGATTCCATTAGAGATTTACCATAACACGTACATAATATTTTATTTTTACTTCTGGAATGAAACAAGGGAAATCATGCACATTTGAAATTAATATGACATGCAAAAGAGAAAGTAGGTAAACTCTGCAGATATCCAAGGGAATACTGAATGCAAGCAAATAAGAAATTGCAAACTCAACGCAAAATGGGAGCAGCACATGACAGATGGGCAAAAAAGTAATTTTGAAAATTAGGGAATCCATAACCAGACGGAATAGGTCCCAAATTATAGATCTAACATATAAATAGATAAATATAAAATCCATCCCTAATGTATTCTACAATTTAAAATTTACAGTGACCTGCGGCCAAGTTGAGCTTAAGCTCTATATTAAAATGAGCAAAAACCATTGCACATCCTGTGAGAAAATAGTTTGTGAGAGAGAGTGTGTGAATCTTATCAGGGACACGCGCCGTAGGACATGGGAGAAAAAAATGTTAAAAATTCGACATCACATGAAAATCTAAAACAAGCACGAGAACAAGTCAAAATAACTCATAAGCTGCGGTCGGAACTCCTCAATTTAAAAAATAAAAAACTATAAATTCAAAACTTTAAAGCTTACTCTATAAAACAACAGCATCTAATCAAAGTGAAAGGAGAGTTAAAGAAGACAAAGGAAAATAGCAATTACCAGAAGGCCTGAATCGATTCTTATTGCCAGATCCGCGAGGCCTGCCTCTTCCCTTCTTCGAGGAACCAGGTGTGGCAGAACCTGAAGGAGGAGCAGGAGAAAATGCTCCGCCGTCGGCAGGGGCTGAGGCTGCGGCGGCGGCGGTTGCGGCTGCGGCAGGTGGAGGAGAGGTAAGAGTTGGGGTCAAGGCTAATCCAATGGAGCCATCAGTTCCATATTTCCTTGGCCTCCCCCTCTTCCTTTTCAAGGTTTCAGAAGTGCTACCCAATTGACCTTGGCCCTCGGACACGGGCACCGCCGCAGCAGTGGGTTCGCCGCCGTTGATGTTGACAGTAGCGGCGGCGGAGGCGGCGGCGACGGTGGTGGAGGGGTTGTAGGTTGGCGAGGCGGTTGCGACGGGCTTGTAAACAGCAGCGCCGTCAGCACCATATTCGAGTTGCATGTTTTGAAGCTGCTGCTGCTGCTGAGGTGGTGGTGGTGGTGGTGGTTGGAATTGGTGAATCCCAACGCTGAATTGGTCTCTGTTTGTGTTGCCCATGTCAGATCCAGACGACATGTTCAGGGGTTTTCTTCTCTTCTGAATTGAATCGCTGAATGGATTCAACAACAGCAATTGTTAGGTTATTATTTGGTTCGAATTTCCCCTACATAAATATAAAACCCTAACCTAATCCTAATCCTATTAAGGGAACTATGACATCTCTTCAGAAACGCTCACCAAGACAATCAATGATGATCTTTCCTTTTTCTGCTTCTGGCCATAGATACGAATTTTCAAATTCAAATTTCAAAAACAATTAATGAAATTAATGAAATGAATCCCCCCATTCTTTCCGTTTTTTTCATTTTCAAATTTTCCATTCCCGCACCTGATTGAAAATTTTGGCCTCACTTGCAAATTTTCAAAATCTGTGTTTGTAACCCAAAGATCTAAGAGCGATATAAAAAGAAATTATTTTAATATAAGGAAAGGTTATACGTACTACCTATTTTTTCTTACTACTAAATCTTAATCGTTGATTTTAGTCAATCTAACAGTTATAATTTATTGTAAATTAATAATTAATTAATAAATATGACCCCATAAATTATAACAGTTAAATTGACAGAAATAAACGGTTAAAATTTAGTAGTAAGAAAAATAGGTAATAAGTATAACCTATCCCTTAATACAATACTTACAAAAAAAAATTACATTACAATTATATTTTAACATCGTTGATTTTCGTCAATGAACGTTTATGATTTTTACAAATTAAATTCAGTAATTAATTATTAATTCATAATAAGTAATAACTGTTAATTGACGGAAATCAACGGTGTTAAGATATGATTATTAGAAAGATGTAATATTTGCTATATTATGACATATATGGAACCTTCATTAAATGAAATTATTTTTTAATTGGCTGAAGGGGTTAGGTAAAATCTTAATTAAGAAAATCTGCTATACCAAAATTAGAATAAATAAATAAATATCTTTTAAAAAGAAAATAAATGCAGAGTGAGAATTATGGTGGTAGAAAATTCTAGAATTTATGAGGAATCTTCACAAAACAGATTTGAATATTTTATAAATCAATTTTAAATAAGTTTTATTTTTTTCCTTATGTATCCTGCCTTTTTATTAATATTTTCTTTAACTATTTAAAAAAAAAATAACCAATTTGCTAAAAAGAGAAAAAAAAAATCAATTGTCTTTATTTATGGAAAGCAACCGTGCAATGCAGTTATTTATGTATTTTATGACTCGTTTGGTGGATACGATGAAGAAAAAAATTTGGACAAGAGTATCATAGGATATGATAATAATCTCATACCTATCTTATGTTTGACGTGGATAAGATAAGTTTGATTTAAAGTAAACCATACATTGTATATAAATAGATAAAAATATCCCTTTAATAGAAATTTATATAATTTTTTAAAATTACTTTTAAACTACTATGTTTTTTACTAATATACATATTATTTTTTATTTTAAATTAGTGCAAATATTAGAAATTCATAATTTTAAATAATATATATTAAAATACATAAATAATTTAAAAAAAATTAAAATATTAAATATATATCCTCATTGATCAAATTTTTAAAAATTAAGTTTTAAATTGATAGTTAATATTGGTGGTCGGTAACTAGATAGTGGTGGGTGGTGGTGGAGGCTGGCGGCAGCTTGTGCAGTGGGTGACCAATTGAATTGTGGTAGTATTAGTTGTCGGGACAGGTGACAATGCGTAGTGGTTATAGCACCTGTGGTGATTGATTGGTGGTTGGTGGTTGGTGGTGCCGGTGGCCAATGCAACAATGGTGGTGGATGTTGAAGCGATAGTGGCATGTTAGGATGGCTGGTGGAAGTGATAGTGGTAGAGGAGCTGATGTTGACATGTGGTGAATTGACGGCGATGGACGGTGGTAGTGGTGTTTAATGGTAACCGCGACTGTTGGTGCTTGACAGTTAGGGGATGGTGGTGGTTGTGGTAAATGAGGACAGTTGTGGGGACTAGTCAGTGATGGTGGTTAGTGGTGGTGAATGGTTGGTGTTTAGTGCTTGGGGGTGATCCTAACCGGTGACTAGGGGTGAAAATGGGCTGGGCTGGGCCGAGCTTTGCCCCGTAAAGCCCAAGCCTATGCCAAAAAAATTTAGTTTGACCTGGCCCGATAGCATCGTATGAGTTTAACTGTTAGCCTGTTAATTTTTAACTTCCAAACAGATCATGAATCAACTCCACAAAATACTCAAATTCTATTGTTAAAACAAAAATCACAATTTTAACGTCCAAACATAACCATGATGATTCGATGATTCAATATACACCTCTTTCCTTCTTAACCTTTCAATTAAACATTACCAATCACAGAATCTGATATTAAGTTTTTTCCAATCAAGATCAATATGAACGAGTAACTCTATTTACCTGATAAATAAACACACAGAGATGAGAGATAACTTGAAGTTGGTGGACAGCGGTGGTGGCATGAACGGTGGAGGACGGTGATGGTGGCGTGAACGGTGGAGGACAGCGGTGGTGGCGTGAATGGCGGTGGTGTGTGTGCACAATGACGGTGTAATAGTAAGAGAGAAAAAGTGTGTCATACCTTTGGGATTTACCTCGTATTTATAGAGGTCACCTGTGGGTAGTATGGGTGGGCTTTTGGTGACTCTTAATAGGGGCCCTGGCCCGCTTGCAATGTTGTCGCTGTGCTGTCGGATAAATATCCTTGATGGATATCCCTTTGAGTCAATGCTGACTCATATTCTGAATTGCCCCTTGTTGGGCCTATCACCTTAATGGGCCCCTCATATGGGTCCATAACAAGTATTTTATTAACTCTAGTAACTGAGATTCCTAAGTAGAATTATCCAGAACAATTGGGCCAGCCTTGGAGGCTCGTGGGTCAGGCTTAATATATTAAGCCTCCGGCCTAATTATGTAATCAAACCTTTACACCAGGCCAAGCCCAACCTGCCAAGTAAAAAGGCCGAACCAGGCTTGGCCACTAATGGGCTGGGCTGTAGGCCCCTGTGGGCCGGCTCGGCCCAGTTTCACCCCTACCGGTGACCATGGTGATGGCCGGTAGCTCGTCGTGAAATAAATTGTTTGAATAGTATAATAAATTTGGGAAATATAAAATTATTGTTATATGATAATTTTAATGTAATAATTAACATAAACTAATATTTTATTATATTTTTTTTATTATTTGCATTCCTCTTGTGATTATATTAATAATTGAGGATGCATTAATTTAGTGATATTAAAATATAATAAATATGTTATTTTATAAGTCTAATTAATGGAATATTTTTAAACGGGGAAATTTCAAAATAATATTTATTTCATTTAACTCTAAAGTCTAACGTAATGTTTTCAAGGATTGTATTGGTATTTTAAAATATTATTTTTAGATAAAGAAATCTTATAAATTTCAAAAGATTATCTAGAATTGTAGATTCGTAATCAATGTAAAAAATAAATTAAAAGACCTTTTTTTACAGTAAAGATTTTATAATATTGAGTTTTAATTGAATTTATAAGATTTGAAAGAACAATATGAATTTATAAGATTTTAAAAAATTATATGAATTTTTAACAAACATTCAAAGGTGATTTTTAAGAAAGATAATCAAATCAAAAACTTATATGCATAAAATTAATTAAAACTTTGTGATACCTTTGCATGCTTTCAATGTGATGGAGCATGTTATTCAGATTTAAATGTTTGGAAGCCAGTGTACCTAAAGAGGACTTGTCCTCCCATATCTCATTTATTTTTTGCCGATGATCTTCTTCTATTTGCAGAGGCTTCTATTGATCAGGCCAATATCATAACCCGGATTCTAGATTGTTTTTGTGCTTCTTCTGGGCAAAAAATCAGTCATGAAAAATACGTGTTTACTTCTGCAAGAATGTAAATCATGTTAGAGCTAAGGAGGTGTGTGATGTGCTGGGTTTTCATGTAACTACCGACTTGGGGAGATATCTTGGCGTCCCTATTCATCATCGCCATATTGGAAGAAATACTTTCAACTATGTGCTTGATAGGGTGAGGAAAAGATTGTCTAACTGGTCTCAATCATCTTTGTCTTTGGCTGGTAGGGTGACTCTTGCAAAAGTTGTTATTACAACCATCCCCATGTACGCCATGCAAACTAATCTTTTTCCGGTGTCCACTTGTGAGGAGATTGACAAGATAACTAGAAACTTTATTTGGGGTTCTTGTACAGAAAATAAAAAACCTCATCTGGTTGCCTGGAGCCGTGTTTGTCAGCCTAAGGAGCTTGGGGGTTTGGGGTTGAGAAATATGCGTGATACTAATAAAGCCTTCCTTATGAAAATTGGACATGACTTATTAACGCATAAAGAATCTCTTTGGGTTAGGGTGCTTCGGTCTAAGTATAGTATGGGAGATAGCTTGATTCCTGTGATTCCAAAGCCGCAACAAACTTCTAACCTATGGAAGGAGATTGTAAAGGTGTGGGGCAACATTGTAGATCGTTCTTCAATTCATATAGGAAATGGGAAACAGGTTAAATTCTGGTCTGATTGTTGGGTTCCTGATTTTGGTCCGCTTGAGGAGTTGGCTAATAGACCGATTAGTCAAGAAGAAAGTAACCTTATGGTAGCTAGTTTTGTGTCCCCAGGAGGAGGTTGGATTTAGGATACTTTTGCGCACTTACTTCCTATGGAGGTTAACCATCGCATTGCTGATATTATGGTCTCAAATTCTATTGATCATGACGATAGAGTTATATGGAATGAGACGGGTGACGGTTGTTTTTCTGTTAAGAGTGCTTATGATTCTCTCTCAAACTCTCAAGTTGATAATCATGGGCAGCAGTGGAGTAGAGTATGGAGATGGGATGGACCTCCTCGTATCAAGACTTTTCTTTGGTTGGTGATGGGTAATAGATTAATGACAAATGCTATGAGAGTTGATAGGCATATGACTGATTCTGACATATGTCATCGGTGTGAGATGCATCTTGAATATGTGTTGCATGCAATTAGAGATTGTCCTATGGTGTTGCAGATTTGGAAAGCGTTTGTTCATACTCAACAATGGGGCAATTTTTTATCTTCTGATCTGTTTCAATGGTTGTCATGGAATCTTTCTGGTAATGCAGGTTGTTCAAATGACTATGAGTGGCTTTTGGTGTTTGGTGTCGTTGCTCGGCATATTTGGAAGGACCGTAACCTTTTTGTTTTTCAAGACAAGAAGGTTTATGCTGTTGTCATCATATCCAAGGTGCGGTGCTATGTGCAGAGTGTTGTTGATTCTAAGTTAGTCTTGCTTAATGGGGGGCTAAGTTCATTTCGGGTTCCTAAGTGTACGATAATGTGGGAACCACCTCCTCGTGATTGGGTCAAGATAAATATAGATGGTGCAAAAAACAGTAAGGGAGGAAGATCTTCTTGCGGAGGAGTGATCAGAAATAGTGATGGAGTTTGGCTTGGCGGTTTTTCTAAGGGGTTAGGGTATGGTACTGTTCTTCGGGGTGCTTATATGGGTCTTCAGTTGGTTTGGGAGAGTGGTTACAAAAATATTTATCTTGAAGGGGACTCTACGGATGCTTTGCAATTGTTTCAGAATTGTGAAGAAGGGCATCCTTTGTTGCTTTTAGTTCAAAAAATTAAGGAGCTTCTTAGTTGGCCTTGGTTGGTCCGAGTTCAACATGTTCTGAGGGAAGGTAACGAAGTTGCTGATTGGCTTGCGAAAAATCATAGCATGCTTGAAGGGGAACTGTAGACGTTTACTAATCCACCGATGGGATGTAGTTTACTGGTCCATAATGATCAGAGGGGGTAGCCTACCCCATGTTTGCCTAGTTTATTTTTTGTTTTGTCTTTTATTTTCTGATGTATCTCCAAAAAAAAAAAAAAACTCATTTTCATCAATATTTTTAAAAAATGGTTATTAAATTATGACTTTAATATTTCTACAGTGAATGTAGATAATTTACCTGCATTCACTTCCAAAATGACGTTATTTAGAGATTGAAAAATTAAAAAATTATAATAAGAAAAATTATTATAACCCTAAGATAAAATATAATAATAAAAATATCTTAATTTCTGTCTCAAAACGACGTTGTTCTGGGCTCAATGTAGATGATTTATCTACATTGACTGTAGAAAAATGAACTCTTAAATTATTATATGAAATTATTTATAGTAAATCTAGATGTAAATGCATTTATCCCAATTTAATACATTATAAAGTGAAAAAACTGGCATATATATTGTGCAATGAACATTATTCTTTTACGCAATGTCTTGTCAAATAGTAACTTGCATTCATTATGATATGAGAATGTTTAACATTGTTGAGTAGACGTTCTTTTCACTCAGTGTCGAAAAAAAGTTATGCAAGCAACGTTGATTTTTTTTTCTTTGTTATTCAACAAGTGAATATTAAAATCTTGTCTCTTATTGTGTGTCGAATATGGTGCATAAAAAGTCTTGAGAAATTTTTTTCGGTAATATACTATTTATTAAATAGTATTACCATCAATGTATTACTAGTGCTACAATTATATAAAAAAATGGAACACATCATTAAAGACGACAAGTACAACCATAAATCATCAATTAATCATGAAAAAAATAATATAAGGAGAAATGTCAAAACCAGAAAAAAAAATATGAGAATAAAAAAAGAACATAACTTGGTTTTGAGAAAAGCCTATGGTAGATTGAGAAATCTTAGGGGTGAGATTATGAGAAAGACATGCTATTTATACTTCTTATTATAAAGTCTCACTAAATCCATATTAATAGAAAATTCATTAAAATTTCAACTAAAAAAAAGTCCATTAAAATCATCGGATTTTTTAACATCACAATATTATTATTTTTGTTTAAAATCTTGATTGAATACCATCGGATTTAGATTTGGATGGACTCTAAAATAATATTTTAAAATCTTAATCGAATATGACTTGTCTTTTTACAATCCTTTAAAATCCTAATTGAATGCCAAGAATTTTTTTGTCCAAAAATACTATATTAAAATCTCAATCCAATACACCTATTAGAATACACACACGATACAAGAATCTAACAAGCATAGACACGCTTGTTTTAGAAAATTTTGCGTGGAAACGTGTCCGACACGAATATTCTCGGGCACGCGTTCGACACGTGATCAACATTTGGGGACACGCGATCAACTCTTCGACACGTTTTTTTGACACGCAGTCAATCTTTTCTGACACGCGGTCAACACTCAGACAGGCTAGGACACGCCCGGACACGTTTTTTTTTTTTTAAATCTTAATTTTATTTTGTCAACTAAATATAAAAGAAATAATTTATAAATTAATTTTTTTCTGTTATGAAATTTAACATGAAAAATTAACAAAGTACGCAAAATTATTTATATTTATATTTATGTTATGAAATGTAAACATTTGATTGGTTATATGACTTATTATGAACTCTTATATGTATTAAATATAAATTATATTATATATATTAAAAAATTTATTTAATATCAAAACATGTCCAACTTATCGAAATATGACATTTTTTAAAATTAACATGTCGGCGTATCGTGTCGTGTTCCGTGTCCGTGCATCATAGCAATGAATCATACTACTACCATACTTTGTTGGTCCGAAATTATATATGTAAGTTGTAACTGTGAAATTGTTGTAAAGTATAACACATTTTCCCCACAGTACACAGAAAAGTACAAAATCTCTCTTTTTTTATCTGATTTTTTTAAAAAACAAAACAAAATATATTTTTTCTAATTACACTAACAATGATTTGTAACATTTTTCAAAAAGATTTATTCGTACGTTTATGAATTATATTCACTTCACTTGTTTTTTGTGTTTTTTTTTTTTTTTCCTTCTTTCAAACTCAATATTGGTAACTATGCAGACTTATAATTTGAAATTGTGAATTTTTTGTGTATAATTGGTGAAAATGTAAATAATATTATCGTGCTAGTATTTTTTTCTGGTATTAATTAACAACATTGACATTTTTTTTTAGTTATAGAATAAGTTCCCTTTTTCCCCCTTGCATTTATTAAAATAGCAATGATAATAAAATTAGAATTGGAGGCAGAGAAGGTCATCTGAAAGGAATGGCGTCAGTTTCATGGTTCTGTTATCTGCATACGCGACCTACTGCACGTGACTTCACAGCCTCTGCGGGAGACAAAGGTTCAATAAACTAAACTAAGCTAGTTTTTCATGTTGTTCAATATCCGTTATCGATTTGGCTGAGGTTTTTGTTCAGATCTATTACCTCCCATAACCGTAGAGAACCGTAGAAAAGCATCATATTCACTGTAAGAATACAAGTATCACTTTTTGCTTCTGAATTCCCATCATTTTTCATGTCTCATGCATCAACAATATGCTTAATAATTAATTAATATGTCTGTGTTCTATCAGTTCTTCAACGGAAGAAGGATATGCTGTTAACAGAAGACAAATTATTCTTCACACTGCAGTAGCTACATTTGCGGTCCCAGCTATTGTCCCAAATGCATTGGCAGTCAATGGTGATTGCTATTTCTATTTAAAATTAAAAAAAAAAAAGGCCGACCCAGTTCAAATACTCACTTCGTGAGTGTCTGGGAAGAGAATACTCTAGGCAGTCTTTCCCATGCTTTTTGCAGAGAGACTGATTTGAACCCACGACCTGACACACCACGTCAAACAAGCTTATTGTTGAGTCAAGCCGGCCCTTACTATTTCTATTTAAAATAAAAAATAAAAAAAAATAAAAAATCCTTCCTTGTATTCTTATTTTGTATGACTATATCGGTATCATAATACCCTTCAATTTAAATGTGTTTTGAGTCTCAGATGTGTCTGAGGATATTCGTGATTACACTGATGATGTCAACAAGTTCAAGATAACGATTCCCCAAGGTGAATTGAATTGAATTGAATTGCCAAGTTTGGAAGTAATATGGTAACTTCAATTTTTAGTTGCTTAAATTATATACTCTTGTGTGTGTTTCTATGGCTGAATCAGAATGGCAAGTAGGAACTGGAGAGCCTAATGGGTTTAAATCAGTAACTGCTTTCTACCCAAAAGAGGCATCTAATTCCAATGGTAGTATCAGAGTCTCTTAGCTGTCAATTTGCATTTCTAATCCATTATAATTTATACCATATAAAATTAATTGCTATCAGTTTGTTGTTACAGTGAGTGTTGTGATCACAGGGCTAGGACCGGATTTCACTAGGATGGAATCGTTTGGCAAAGTTGACGAATTTGCTGAGACTCTGGTGTGATTTCATGATTAGATTTAAAACTAGTATTTGCAAGTTTTCTTTAACTGTTTTTGTTAAAATGCATTCAACAGGTTAGTGGCTTGGACAGAAGCTGGCAAAGACCTCCGGGTGTAGCTGCTAAACTCATAGATAGTAAATCATCCAATGGTGCTTACTTTTACCCTTAAAAACTCCTCCTTTATTGTACTGGGAAAAAAATGTTGTTGTAAGATTGTGTGTAGTGTACTCCTACATGAAAAATGTATAGAATCCAAT
Source organism: Gastrolobium villosum (assembly GCA_032173675.1). Lineage (NCBI taxonomy): Eukaryota > Viridiplantae > Streptophyta > Magnoliopsida > Fabales > Fabaceae > Gastrolobium > Gastrolobium villosum. The sequence continues at coordinate 46,597 of JAVKPL010011160.1, forward strand.
TTTTTTCAGAAAAGAAAAACATACAAATGTAATATCACCTATGCTGACAGCTGGCGATTTAAATTCGTTCATGAATGATATAAATTATAAAATATCAATGTACATATGTTTTAGATCTTACACATGCTCCTAAGACATAATGAGACACGGGGACACTCTCCCAAGGACTAAAATCATGAGTACCATTATAGTTTCAGACTTCAGTTCTTAATTCAACTCAAACAATGGTTCAGGGATTTATTACATTGAGTACTCGCTCCAAAATCCTGGTGAGAGTCGCAAACATCTATATTCAGCTATTGGGATGGCATCAAATGGTTGGTATAACAGGCTGTATACTGTTACAGGACAGGTTTGTTGGCCTCATTATTACATAGATATACTACGATTTCTATGTGTATGTGTGTCAGTCGAATTCTAAATATTGCTCAGTAATGACTCTATCCTGTTGCCTCTATGCAGTTCGTGGAAGAGGAAACAGAAAAGTATGCTTCCAAAATTCAGAAGGTGAACTTATTTCTTTGGTTAACATAGTTATTTGACAGCAAAGGTTATGATCCTCCAATATATTTATTCTGGCATTTAGTTTATCAGACAATGCAGCATAGTTTCATTGAAGTGGATTCTTAGTTATGTACTGAAATTCAACTTCCACTTGATTCCTGCAGGCGGTTGCATCATTTAAGTTCATATGAAGAAATGGTCACGAGGAGGAGGGAGAATTTGCATAAAAGATAAAAGAGGTTTAACCAAATGGCTATTCATTATTGCATAAAACATGTAGAGATGAAAAAACAAATATGAGTAGTTTATCTGTCAGTTGATATGCAATGCCCTTGATTTTAATTAAAGATCATTAAGAAAATGTAGATTCCTAAAGTGTAAGAAGATGTTTACACAAGTTTATATGATTGCAGAAGAATCAATAACAAGAATCATGAATTGTAAGAGTAAAATAAGTCAAAATAAATGACAAATTTTTAATTGCAATTGATTTCACAACTATGCCATGTTTCTTGCACTGCTCAGCTAGAGCCCTAAATAACTCCTCAAGATTTGACTGTATGTGTTCAGGCAACAGACTAACATGTAAAATGATTGTGAATTTTATTTATCAAAAAAAAAAAAAATTGTGAATTTATTATAACACGGACTGTAATAATAATAGGAAAAAAAATAAGAACAATAATACTAACCACGCAGCCATTGATGATACCAAGTGAAAAGCTCATTATAATATAATACTCATTTACAATCTAAAAAGAAAATTGAAATTGTTCACAATGCATCAAAATTGGATTATGATCGGCTTCCTTTGCTGTTGTTACTGGTATCATAACATCAAATACAGCCCACAATCAGCAATAAAACGCAGGAAAAAGCAAACATTAGTCTCTTCCCCAGGTCAAGAAACAATTGACTGCTAAACAAAAACTTAGAAATAGTTATAAAATCATTTCTTGGCTAGCAGCTTCTTTGGAAGTTTATCCAGAGGAGTCGATTTTAAAAGAAAAAGCCTGGCAGCACGCTCCTGCAAAGTACCTCCACATTTTAACCCACGTGACTGCAGTTCGGATTTCAACTTTTCCAAGCCAAGAACCTGATAATGTCAAAGAAATGGGAAATACATAAAAATCCAGAGGCTAATTAAATGGTTACTTGATTGGTGGATTCAGTTTATATGAAGTTATTTGTATTTTCACGTATGTCTAAGACTATAAGTTTTACACATAACATTAAATTCAGTAAGTTTGAAAAAAAGGTACTTCCAAACACCAAAATATCAGTAGGACTTCTGAAAGATATAGGTCGCTTAAAAGTTACTGCTTATATCTATTTTGAAAGATTAGATTCATCAAATCAAATTCAATACATAAATATAGCAGCATATAAACATAGCAAAGGGCAGTGCACGACAGAAGTATTGGATATGTTCTGAAAATATACCTCAAGTTCTGCAGCTGAATTAAAAACATCAAAATTCAGAGGCTCCTCAAATGCTGGAACACTAGTGCTTGGCGAGCTTTCTTCATGGACTGCTACTTTTTGCTCCATAGATCCATCAATTTCCATATCATTAGATTGGCTTGCACCAGCCAGAGTTTCACAGCTCATAACATTTGAGGCTTGACTAACACTGCCATCAAACTTATCATATACAGCTTCGTTGCAATCCATGAATCCAGAAACTAGAGACTCAGAACAAGGCATAGCAGCAGCCTCAATCATCTCACAATTTATCACAGGTTCATCACTATCACTTCCATTCAATTTTCTCTTCCCCATCCTAGAAAATCAAACCAGCATAAAATATCAACGTCTATCAATACATAAAATCCTTTTAGTAGTGCATGTGTGGGAGAATGAAGTATAAACAATCCTCAACAATCCATAGAATAATTTCATGTTCAACAAACAAGTAAATTTAGGTTATCACTTACCATATCTTCATCTTCTTGGCATCTTTGGTAGGGGCAACTTCTGAGCGTTTCCGCTTACAATTGAGAGCCTCCTTGACGGACAATGCAACCTCTGCAACGCAGCGTTCAGAGTCCTCCCTATATTTAGCAACGTACTTGTGGGTTTCAACATCATTCACACCCTTCTTACCCTTCTTTTTCATTTGCTTCTTCAGAAATTCCTCTGCTACTTTCTCCAACTTCCTCTCCTCTTCCCCAGCCTTCCACTCCTCCAACCTCTTCTCAGCGTTCACGTGTCTCAGCCTTCGCCCACTCATATCCCTGCAAGCATCGAAGTTGTTCGTCTTCTTCTGCCCAGCCTTCGTCGCCGCCCCACGCAGAAGCGATCCGAACCCTCCCTTCCCTCCTTTCAGCCGCAGCAGTAGCCGCACCGACGGGAACATGTTCCCGCCTTCCGGCGAGCACCATATCGCCGATTTCTCGTCGTTCAGGTGCCGACACCCCGTCACCAGAAGCTGGTGTTGCGTCGGGATTCCGGTGAGTTCGAATAGGCGATCCTTTATGGAATTCGCGTATGCGATCGGAGATGGGAATAATAGGGTTAGGGTTTTCCCATCCAAGTGCTTCACGAACAGGTTGTACATCTTCTTGTTGTCGTTGTTGTACTCCATAGTAGAATCGGGAATTCGGAGGATTTGGGGGAAATTTCGGAAATTAGGGTTTGGGAGAAATTGAGGTTCCATAGACATATAGAGAGAGATGTATTATAGAATGGATCGTAATCAAAATCCAAATCAAGTTTGTGAGACTGTGTATTTTACGCTGAGACTGTATTTCACGCAGATTTTTTTTTTTTTTAATCTTATTTCACGCAGATCTTAACACTTGGAGAATACCCAAGCAGAGTGCGTGTAATTCAATAAATATATTTTAACCATAAATTATAGTCTATTTTATTTTAATTTAATTAAGTATCAAATTAATATCGTTAAGTGAATTAAAAAATACTTATAATTATTTATTTAATATTTTATATTAATATATTTTAAGATTATTGTAGGATTTATTTTTATTTTCAAAATAAAGTTGTCTTTTTAAGTAAAAGATATAAAAAAAGGTGGCAAATTGACTATACTACCAATTTTTGTGGAAAGATTTTCCTATTCAAAACTGATTTGTAATTTTTTTCTATGGTAGAGCAGTAAAATCCGTCAACTATGCTGATAGGTATAGTCCCGTCAACATAGTTAACGGAACCATGATAGTTAAAATCCCATTTAAATTTGTGATTTTATGATTTTTTTTATTCAAAACGATTTCACCAAAATTCAAAACGTTTTTATGATTTTATGATTTTTTAATTTTTTTTTTTTTACGTTTTACAATTTTTTATCCTCTTCCGATTTTAGGTAAAATCCCGATTTTAACTACAAGAGGACTCCCCTCCACATCAGCAAGCACAATCGGTCTCTGTCCACGTGGTGTGTTAGCATAATTAACATATTTGACTGCTCTACTATGAAAATACATTCTAAAATAGTTTTGAACATGAAAATCTTTCCACAAAAATTGGTAATACGATCAATCTGCCGAAAATGTCATATCAATGTTATTAAACCCAAATCGGTCATTGACTCAGTCGAAATATCGAGTCACTGGATCACCGGTTCAACATAGGTTTAGAGAGGGAAACATGTGCCCCGATTGTTTGATGATCCCCTATTGGTATTTATTTGTTGTATATCCCCCTAGTGATATTTATTTGTTATATATGGCTAATCATGCATCAGTAGTGAAGAAGCGCTATGTAACTATTCCCTGTTAGTTTTGGTTGTTTTCTTTGTTTGCTGGGTGAATTGCCCTTTTTATTTATAAAAAAAAAAAATTAATAATAGATAAACACCATAATTTCGCACAATTTTAAAGAATATTATTTAAACTAAAATATAAATTAAAAGATACCATGACACAAAGGATAGGTTGAAAGCTGAATCAGTATCATTTTAAGAACAAAAACCCTCAGCACCACCCTAACTCAGAATTGAGTAAGCAATTGATTATAATACTGAACAATTATCCACAGACTTCCCAGCCAAAGCAAACAGAGTGCTGGATAATTGAAAATGAAAATTTATTACACTCGCTAAACCTAAGATCAGTAGCTAATTAAAAGTCGTCAGTCATCAGTTCGTTTTTACATTATTTCCTTCTGGGCATTCTCTGATTTTTGGTGCAGATGGTTTATGAAATAAAAGAGTAAGCTGATCAATGAAAAACATGTTCTTCATTTGCTCCAACTGCTGGCGTTCTTTTTCCATCAGCAGGTCTATATCTTCAAAATGAACAAGCTTGTCTTGGATATTTTTCATCTATATAACAGAAAACCCAATATTTAGCAAAATATTTTTAAACTTTATAAATGCAGATGCCATCCTATCAAACTTTAGCATATGACAGACCTGAACTTCTATAATCTCAGAAATTGCTTTTTCCGTATCTGATTCTTCCTTCTCAAGATGTATATTCGCTTGCAATCGAGATCCTTGAAATGAATCTAAAGTATTACCCCCGTTAGATGCAATACCAGCACCGTCTGCATAAAAAATAAAGCCACCATTCTACTGAGGAAATTGAATTTAAAAATTAAATTCTCCACTTTCTATTTATGGAAATTCCATAGAACACATAATAATTACAAGGAAAAAAAAAATTAAACAGAAGAAGATGCTGACTAGTAAATATATGAAATTCCTACTAGGATATAAGTATATAATGCCCATTTGTGGTTATTCTAAAAGTCAGCCACTGGAAAAAGGAAATGACAAATTTGGTGGACCATGTAGAGGTTCACTAAAGATCAGTTACAAAACAACTTTTAGAAACCATTCAAATTAATACATCAACTACATGATGAAGATCGGTCCATCCATTTCCATATCAACCACATTAAGACCTATGACAGCTTAATGCATTCCGAAGGCTATAATCTTAAGCTGAACCATTTATCATTCTCACCTTGCAGCAATGTATTCCTTGGAAGTGACCGATAATTTATTCCAGTTGTTTTGTAAACCTCGGACAGAGTTGTCACTGCAGCTTGAGCAGCAACTTGTGCAACCTCTGAACCGGCCAAAGCAGACAGGAAAGCAGCCTGCAAGAATATGAATAAGAAATGTTAATAGATTATATAAAAGACACAGCAAGGCTTTTAAAGAGATTCTTTCAGCAAGCACATCAGTAATTCAGTATTTAGATCATTCTTCATTTAGCAGTTCAGCTGTGATGAGCCCTTATAGAAATTTAACCATGACCCTCTGTATACTACTACAGACTAGTGTTCTACAGCAACCAAAATAAATCATCGGTCACTTGCTAAATTAAAACGCTCCAAACCCTTCACACAAATGAACCACAAAACAAAGGAAGTCGTCCCAAACAGTCTCTATCCTAGGGAAAAATTCAGGAGGCCAAGTCAGAGTCTAGTACCAACTATTAAGACATAGCCATAAGAGAGAAATTCGGAGTGCAGTTGATGATTCTTTATTGCATTACATAGAATAAAAATAACTCTTAATTTTTTTTCCCTTCCCCAAAAATTATGACATGTAATGTAATCAACGATAGTTTAAAGAAAAGAAAGATTGTTTTAACCCAAGAAAGTACCTGAGCCATAATAGGATTGCTTGCATCTGCGAGAGGTGTGAGACGCATTCTTTTACTAGGTTCTGCTGAACCAACAGTTTCCAATTCACATTCAGCATCAGCATTCTTCTTTAATTGATTATTAGCACTATCAGCACCCACGCCAGAGTGTTGATACTGTAGGAATTGGTCCCCAAAAGGAAGCTTCAAAAAGTGAGCAACGCATTCCCTCTCAGTCCTGCCAGCAACATGCTGAGAAACCCTCTTCCAATCATCACCAAAATGCGTAATGGCTTCCAAAAGATTCATAGTTTCCTTTTCAGACCAATCCGTCTTTGTCTCCTCACTTATCTCCACTCGCTTAAAATCTGAAGAACTCACACCAACTCGATAATTGCCCCGAACATAACATCTCGCACACAGAGTCAAATCATACTACATGGAAATAACTAGAAAGTTCAATTTCTTGCTTTATGCTGTTTTAGATTTATAGAGAAAAAGAGAAAAAGAAAACCGACCTTATCACAAGCAAAGCAAGCAATGGTACACACCGCTTTGCAGCCACTGCAGACTCTCTTAGTGGTCTCTCGGATAGGAACCGAAGATTCGTTCAAATTGGATGCAGATTCGGGTTTGCTCTCTTTGTCGTCCCACTTCAAGGGCTTGCTCGACGCCGAAGATAGCTGGTAATTGATCAAACCCCAAGCTTCGAGGAAATCAAACACTCTTCTGATTGAACCAACGTCTCCGACAAGCGTTTTCCGAACATCGGTGAAGGTGATTTTTCTTGTGGGATTGTATCTGAAATACTTGATGATGGAATTCCTGTAGTACTTGTAAACCCTAGGGTTCTTGGAGGAGGAAGAACCTGAATCGAAAAACTCCGGGACGTGACGGACCTCGCATTGGTGAATAGAATCCCATGAGAACCACCTGGAGTGGCTGGGGATAAGGATTAGGTTAACCTCTTTGGAATCGGACAATGGGACTTCGGGCTTCGCCGGCTGTGGCGGTGGCGGTGGCGGTGGCGGTAGCGGTGGTTGATTCGCAGGAGGAGGAGGTGGTGGAGGTAGAGGTAGAGGTGGAGGTGGAGGTGTTTCGGCGGAGGAAGAGGGAGGTTCCGCGGCTGTGCCCGGAGACTTGGTCGCCATCAATTTAGTTAGCACTTGACCCCTTGGATTGAAGCACCACTTAAACAAGCACTCCTATAAATTATGTACACCACAAGTACGGTTCTAAATAAGTAACGTGGGTTAGATTTTGAGTTAGGCAGAAGTATTTATCCTCACGCAATTTATTCTTTTATTCTCGTAAAGACGTGGAATTCATACTTTTATTTTTTTGTCAATTCTCATTTTCTTTATCTATTTTTTTTTTAAAATGACATAATTTTACATCATTTAAAATAATACATACTTTATCCTTTGATTTCAACACGTGTTTGGTTTGTGTGATAAATCTTAGACATGACCATGGCCATTTAATCTATATGTCCAAATTATACGTCTAACATGACTTATTAAACAAAAAAGGGGGCTAAAATATAAGTTACTCTATTTAATTTTGACCATATTTTAATCTCAAAAATTTCTTTTGTCTTTTTCTTCTATGTTCTTTCATCTTTTATTACAATTTTCTTTGGATCTTTTCTTTTGGGATGATTTCGATCTGGATCAGAGAAGATTAACGTAGAAGAATCCTTACAAAGTTTGGGATGAGGTGATTTTGTTATGGAAAAAATATTTCTCCTTTTAAATGATATAACTTATGTCATTTCACTCTCACAAAGAGATGAGATCCACACTTTTATAATTTTTTTGTCAATTTTCCTCATTTATTTATCTCTTTCTCTCACTTGAAATGATACAACTTTATATCATTTAAAATGATACGCACTTTTCCCATTATTTGTTCACAGAGTTTCCAGCGATGATGTTTTCTTCTATGATTTGTAATGATCTTTTCTTTACCTCTTGATTATTTATTCACAAAGTTTCCAGCGATGATTGTTTTCCCTTCGTAGAAGATGTTAATATTTTTTAAGAGAGACCTTGTGAGAACATAGAAGAAAGGAGACACATTAATCTTCTCCGATCCAAATCGAAATCATCCCAAACTATTGTAATAAGAGATGAGCGAATGTAGAAGAAAAGAGATAATATTTTTTTTTTTTAGATTTGGGGCTTAGGGCATGCGAGGAGGTTTAATAGAGTTTGTAAAATTTGTAATAGAATTGTTAATTTGAAACAATTATAAAGTACAAGGAGTTAATTGCAACAATTAAAAGTACATGGGGTAATTTGAAACATGGTCAAAGTGCAAGGGGATAATTTATATTTTACCCAAAAATAAAAGTCTTGCTTAGGCCTATAAACTATTAATTATTCAACAATTAAAAAATAACTAAAATAATATTTTTTATTATTCATATAATAATTTTATTTAAATAAATAAATATGATATAGAGCAATAGGCAAAAAAATTAAAATATTACTATTTTAATAAGTAATTACGAATACATAGCAGTTTCGAAACTATCTACAAATCTATAGCAGTCAGTGGCAAAAAAAAAAGTTAACTTATGAACCGTAAAATTTTGAAAAGGCATAACATTTGACTCGGGTATCCGAATGAGGTAATTCTTTTTTTGATTCCATATAACTTTTCGAGATCTACGCAATGACATCTCATTTGATATATTTTATCTCTCACAAACACAATTCAAAATTGCAATAATTGTATTATATAGGGTATTACAACAAAATTTAAAAAATTATTATTAATAAGAAAAATAAAATAAAGATTAAATTTGTGATTTAAACTCAAAAGTTAATTTGAAAAATCTATATTAATAAAGAAAATAATTAAATAAATATTCTAAACACTTGGTAGAATATTATATAAATTTGTATATATTTTAATAATTAATAAATAAACTTGTACACTATTTTTTTTCAAACACTTGGCAGAAGTATATATTTTAATATGACATTAAGTATCTTATTTATAGATGGGTTAATCTACTTTGGTGCCATCTTTATATTATCATTGTTACATATTTAAATTGTGTTTGTGAGAGATAAAATATATCAAATGAGATGTCATCGAAAAGTCATGTGGAATCAAAAAAAGAATTACCTCAATCGGATACCCGAGTCAAAAGTTATGGCCTTATCAAAGTTTTACGGTTCATAAGTTAACTTTTTTTGCCATTGACTGCTATAGATTTGTAGATAGTTTCGAAACTGCTATATTTTCGTAATAATTTATTTAAATAGTAATATTTTAATTTTTTTGCCTAGAGCAATAGACTTACAAGTCTGACGTATAAAACAAGTCCGACATATAAAAAAGCTTACGCCTATTTTCAAAAAAAAAAAAACCTAGACCTGTACTATTTAATTATTTATAATAGGTAAAATTTGACCTAATATAGATTAGGCCATATGTTCCTATAGGCCGACTTACCTCATTTATACTTCTAACCACAAGTATGTAACATAATAATTTTTTTTTAAATTATTATTCCAGATTATATGAGAATTATGTAAATAACATTTTTGAGTGTCATCTTCAAGCACACCTACTAACATAGGCATAGCTACTTAAATTTTAAAACCGAGTTTTTTTATTATTTTTTTTATTATAAAACGATTCTAAATTTTATCTGTACTAAAAAGGATTAAGAACACTATTTTACTACGTAAAACTTTAGGATGAAATTATCTTTCTTTGAAGTAAGAACCAGTAAAATTTTGGAAAAAAATTATTTACAAAAACTATACAAATTTGATTGCGATGATTATTTTCAAGTTTTCCTATAGTAATTGTAGTTCATACTTCATATGAAATTCTCCATATTAAAATTATCATTTATTCTTTACACATTTGTTGCTGGTCATCCATCAGAACTAGGGATGTTAACGGGCCGAGCCGAGCCGAGCTTTGATCTTAACGGGCCAAGCATGTATTTAAACGTGTCCGACTGGCCTTAGCCTGTTACCTGTCACGAATATAATATTGGCATGTGGCCTGGTTTATTTACAAAAAATAAAAGCCTGTGTGAAGTCTGTCTTAGCCTGTTAGCATGTTAAAGAATAAAAATAAGAGAACAAAATTCCACAAAAAATCAATTTCCAGATAGAAATCTTAGCTTCCAATTTGCAGCAATAATTTACAAAGTCTATAATAAATAAATAAAAATTAAAGTGAGAGAAGGTAGATAACAAGTTATATTATCTTAGTCCATTATAAAAAAAAGTGCCAACAAAAACAAAAAATAAATTGACACAAACGAGCAGTGCACAGCGGAACAAATGAGTTTTTGTGGGTTTATTTGTGTGAAGGACAAAGAGAGTGAGGGAGCGTCCGACCAGGATGAAGGATAATATAGAACAACACTAGTAATTCCATAAATATACATAAATTCAATATATATCCAAATAGCATAATATAGAACAAAATCATTCAAAAAGTCTGTTAAACCAATAAAATGGGGTGAAATAAATTGATGAGAGAGAGAGAGTTATTACAAGTAGTATAAAAAATATAAATAAATATTTATAGATTAGGCTAGCCTGGGAGGCTCTAAGGCCGAGCTTATGAATTAGAGAGAAGCCTTTTTATTAAACGAGCTTTTATACAAGTCCAAGCCTGGTTCCAACACGAGCTTTTATTAAACGAGCTCAGGCCTTTACGAGCCGAGCCAAAGGCCCCTGGCTCGTTTACCACCCCTAATCAGAACTCCAATTTATTTACCTATATTTTATTAAGGGGTTTGCATTCATCATTTAACATGTCACAAAAAAGTTTCCTACACACACAACATTTTGTGAGACCCGCACTTTTTGAAGCAAAAAAGAAAAAGAGAAAAAAAAAAACTACGGCACACAAAACGAATCTCTATAACATTACACAATCACTTTTCCTACGACATAACTCTTATAAAACCCTTTTATTAATAACTTTCATTTCCAATCAGAAATTACCATAACCTCAATTTTGTACATAAATCTGGGTGCTTGATAACTAAAATTGCGTAATATATGCAATGCTTTCAATTATCAACCTCTGTGAGGAAAGATATACCAACAGCTGAAAAGTCTATGCATTCTTGGCAGTGTTATAAAACCCGGACCGACCCGGCCGGGTCGACCACCGATAAACCATATAATCAAGCAACGGACCGGTTATGTCAGAACCGGTGCATAAATTTGGGAAAACCGGTGCTTGATAACAAAAAAAAATTAAAATTTTTTTTCAAAAAAAAAATCATAATGGATATATTTGAATATTTTTTTGCTTATTTTTTTTTTGGTAAAATTTTTTTTGCTTATTAACTTACATAAGTTATGTACCTACAACACTAATATTATCTCAATTATGCACTATTCAGAAAATTTTGATTTGATTTATAGTTAGAGATATCATTTTCTTAACCTAAAGTCTCGTATCACGATCATTATATTTTTGTTTGATCTTTTATTGGATAATAATATGTCATTTATTATTTTTTATATTAAAATATTTGAAATTTGTATCTTTTTTTTTATATTTAAATATGTTTATAATTTTTTAATATAAATTATAAAATTGCATATAATTATTAAAACCCAGTACCTCAACCGGGTCAATGACCGGGCCGGTTTTGTATAATGGCTAATTAAAACTTGCAGTTCCTTTTTCAAGTGTTTTCCAGTGAATGTTAATACCTAGATATATGAGCATTCTTGTCTTGCAAAAGGATAGCCATCAAAGATGGTGGTTGAGAAGAAAAATCTTACTTCAAATATAAATTGAAGCACTCTTTCAATCACATGAAAATTAAGACAGCATGAAGTAATTTGAGACACGTGACAAGTACAACACATGTGACAAGTAATTTGGATGCTATTTCTGCCACTTGTTTGTATTTCTCATAATATTTCTTTCCCAATGATATTCCCTGTAACATAACACCACCAAATCAGGGCTAATTATTTTCATATTTTCAAAAAAATAGAATATGCATCACATGTATATGCACATACCTTTCCACTAATTTCATTTAGTGGATTATCACATCTTTTTAAATATTGAACCTGATATACAAGTAATCATAAAAAGAGACAGAGGAAAACAAATTTTGTGCACTGCCTAACATGTATTGTCACTCATCACTTGTTCAAGTCCATTGGATTCTTTTTTTCTTTTATTTAATTGCTCATTACTCGTTTACAAAACATAAAAAAAACCTTAAACTGTTAATTGCCTTAAACCCATAAAATCCTTAACTTTATCTACTTAAAATCCTCAACCTTTTTAGCATCCTACGTGATTCCAATTACAGTTTCTTGAGGGGGAGAAAATTGCTCTCCTTGTCTTCAAATCAAACTAAAGTCTAACTAGAACCATAAAACCTACTATTAAGTCACCGTAGGATGATTTGCAATTCCACCCTATGTCAGATATCAACAGGACAAGGTATATTGAAATAAAGAGACATAATCGTGACATAACAAAATGTTGTCATAAGCAATAGTGAATTAACAATAAAGAAAAAGTTTTTTACATCAAAATACTATTGGCATCTAAAATCTGACAGGGGTTACACACCAATAAGGCAAAGGTGCATATACTACTACATAAGCACGGTTGGCCAAAGTGACTTTTTGTCTATGGGGTAGGGGAAATGTAATAGGTAGTGTGTCTGATGCAATTGCAGCAGCATGTCCTTGTTTCAATTGTTGAGTAGCTTCTTCAAAGGCAGCAACATGTTCTTGCTTCAATTGTTGAGCAGCTTCTTCAAAGCAGCCGCATTTTGAGTTGAGTTCCTAATGATGCTGACAACAATATCAAGATTGTGTTCAACATAGGGGTGTTTTGAAATGAGCAATCGATCTAACTGTGTTGCAGTGAGAGACATCTATTTGGCAATTTCAAGAACAGATTTATTTGGCAATACATAACCAGTACTCTCATCCTCTGCACGTGCCAGCATGTCTCGAAATCCATATAGTCCTGAAACAATGGCAAGCTGCTCAGCATTGAAACCAGGCTTTTGCAATCCATATATTCCAAGGTACGAGTTTTTTGTCATATAGCTTCATGCAGACGTTGTAGCTGCGTTTGTAAACCTCCACCAGAGGAGTATTGGAACTTTAAGAATCCTTAGGCAAGGAAAATAACTCAACCCTCATCAAATCATATATATAGAGCAAATAATGAGTATCTTCTCTGGCGTATTTTAGCATCTCATCAGGAAAAGGGCGTAGTCTCCAATCAGCAGTACCATATTCTTTATTTGCAATGACACCACAATAATGATGCAGAAGATACTCCAAAGAGTTTCTTTCCAAAATTAGCATCATTGAAGCCTGGTGAGTGTCAAACAAATTACACACGTAGATGCCAAAGTCTCATTGAAGCCACACAATATCTCGATCAGCACCATGCATGACCTTCCTCTTGGAAGGGTCCTTGAACACTTCCCTTAGATAAGACCCAATATGATTGCGAAGCTTCAGAGTGTCAACAACAAAATCTTCAGTCCTTGTTGAGATTTGCATGAGGCAAGTCAAACATTGGAAAGACCGATACTGATTATGTTCCAAATCAACAACAAATTCATCCACTGAACGCAGCTTAACAGCCAACTCATCCAAATCTTTGACTTTCTCAACAAACTTGAAAGGGGCGCTTTCTGTTGAGGGAGGCTTCAATGGCACAACATCCCCAACACCTCTATCAATGAAATCCAAAACAGAAAGCTTTTCCAATGGATGAATAAACCTCTCACCATCAGCACTCTTTTGCAACCAAACATGCTCAAAAGGAGGCACATTAGCGTTGTTAACACGTATGTTGTACTCATCCTATGGCCTCCTAATCGAAGGTATATGAAACGGAACCTTCTGCTTATGCTTCCCTATCATCATTTCCATTCTTCCTCCTTTCTTCAATCCATTGTGTCCGTGCGCGTGTGTGTATATATATATATAAGCAGCCTGAAATTAAGATATGATAAGATGTAAATTTAACATTAAATGCATGAATATCAGATGTTGATAAGATTTCAAAGATAATAAAAGATATCATATTTTGTTTGGCTCAATAAAAAATTTAAATAAAAAATAACAAAGGGACAGATATTGTGACACCCAAATAAAGTTACGATCAATCATCTCACCGTTAGATTGGTAGTAGCGATCCGACAGTCCTGATTGGTCGTAACATTGGTCGTAACTTTATTTAGGTGTCATAATATCCTGTCCCAATAATAAATACTATTTGTATCTTCTCTTGAACCAATATCTACGTACTTAATATATGATTAGATATAAGTTTAACATTAAATGCATGAATATCAGATACTGATAAGATTTCAAAAATAGTGATATATTTTTTCTTTTAGAGATTAATCAATGATGGTCGTCGATAAATTGTTTGATATTTTTCCTTCGTGCATCGCACGGGTAATGCACTAGTACTATATAGATCTTTTCTTGAACTAATATCTGCATAGTTAATATACGATTAGATATATGTTATAAAAAAGAAGAAGATACAATTAGATATAAGTTTAAAATTAAATGCACTCTCTTTTCATAATTTTTTATTTCAATAATCAAACTAGTTTAATATTTAAGGAACTATCCTAACACACTGAACAAACCGAAAGTCTAGTTCAACGTAATGTAATATATGGAAGTCAGGAAACTTTTCTTCGGATAAGTTAGTTTGTATGTTAATAACTTTATTTTAAATTTTTATTTTCGTTTATAAGAAAAATGAAAACTAAAGTTAATGACTTTTTTGGTAAATCAAAAATATCTATTATATTAAAATAAAAGGAGATTATACTTACAATCTTTTTTTTTTTACTATATCTTATTATTAAATCTCAACTGTAAATTTTTGCCAATTTAACTGTTATAATTTATTGGATAATATTTATTAATTAATTATAAATATCTAATAAATTAATCCGTTAGATTGATGAAAATCAACGGTTAAAATTTATTAATAAAAAATAAATAAATAATATTTTTCATTAAGATAACCAATTTTATTAAACTTTGACTGATGCTCGTCTCAATCAAGGTACTGAATTAATGAGTTGATGGTTTCATTAGTTGTACTGAATTTTTAAATTGATATATAAATATAATAATAACCGATTCATAATAACGAAAAACTTATATATATTCGTCCCGAATGATCGACCTCGATCGATTAGTGGTATAATTATCGAATGTATCAGATTTTTTTCACAACATTGGTTGGGACTTGGGACCAATCGTGGCATTAGTTTCGCATGGTTATCATATAACCATTGGTAGGAAACAAATCTTAGGCAACCAAATTACAATCCAGTCATATCACCAACCAATTGGCGATTAAAAGCCTTCGTTTTGTGATTAATGTGCCTCAAACAACAATTGATTAAAAAGCATTCGACGTGTTTGGAAAAGAAAAATAAATCAGATGTTACAA
The DNA here is from genome assembly GCA_032173675.1 of Gastrolobium villosum. Lineage (NCBI taxonomy): Eukaryota > Viridiplantae > Streptophyta > Magnoliopsida > Fabales > Fabaceae > Gastrolobium > Gastrolobium villosum. Next base: position 62,133 of record JAVKPL010011160.1, read on the forward strand.
CAAGTAATAACTAATGTAGAGGGCACCGCGACAAGAAGGATGAAAATTAATTGAAGAAAATGTTGAACATGTGACCAAGTGCTGAATGACGGTAACATAACACTATAGAACCACTGCAATTTCTCTAGTGGAATATACTGGAGGTTCTACCCTGCATAAACGGCAGGTTCTTAAAATCATAAAATTACACCGTGTTTTGTGGCAGAAACCTCTGACAACTACTATGCACAAAAATCACATTCAATGTGATGGACCATCCATCGTCACACAATTCCCAACATTGACGATTATCTACAAACTCAATGCTGGATGAGACTACAAAGAATCATATTTTGATTCAGACATGTTTTTTTTTTACACAAGTTTATTCCTACATGGATGCCAGAAACCTATTCCAGCAACCATTGATCCAATACTACCGCCACTCTTCCTGAGTACTGGTAGTATAAGGTATAAATACACTAGTGTAAACGTCCAAATGGAAAAGCAGCCCGCACGTTCCAGTTTCCTTCACCATCTGGAGCGACTCAGACACAACTTGGTGAGCATGACTATATATGACCTGCACATTATAAAATTTGTTGAGAGCTAAACCATTACTAAAGAATATTACGGTTTCCAAAGCCAACCTTTTCAATTTCAGACTAACATACAACAATCCATTTAGGAATGCATACTTATCACACTTGGTGAGCAAAAATATAACATTTATGCTATGTATTGTGCAAATGTAAACCAGTAGAACGATGGCAAAATGAAATATAGGATATCTAATTTTGCACTTGTTAAGAATTGTCAAAACACTAGTAACAAAGGCTATATATACTATATGCAAGTCTACGTAATTTAGGAGACAGAAAATGTCTAAATTACCCTCATAAGCTTGATAGAATGTAAAATCCACCATAAGACATCTTGAACCACTAAATTTATTTTCTTTTCTGAAAATTATAATGCTATTTTTGCCATTAAGAACAGCTCAAAATGAACCGAGAGAGTAGAGGTTTGCTCATGCATTTTTAACTCATCTCACAGCTCACTCATATTCAATGTAAGGCAAATTTTCAAGCGGATTCTCAGCTTAAGTTAGGCTTGTGAGCTAATTGACGCCAGCTTTATGAGCTCAATTGACTTTAACAAAATACAAATACAATTTACAACTTATAATTAGCCAAATTCAAGAAAGTTCCAAACTTATAATAATTAAAAAAAACATGTAAGATGTGTATTTACTAACATAACGCAACTGACTCAATACGTATACAATAACATAAACATTTGATAATATTTGTACTACCAAATATAAATATATAATAAATTTTAACATACCAAAACAACTCATAAGCAAATGAGTTGAGCACTCCCTAGGCCGCAGCATAAATGAGCCCAATTATGCTAAACTCAATTGCTCATGAGCTCGTACCAAGCCAAAAAAAACCAGTTAAGTTTTGACCTGCTAATGTGCAGCTTAACTCATTTCTAAGTTCAAACCCTACCATTAACGCAACAGAAAACAAAGCAACAATACCTCTAGAATGCAAAATAAATAACTTGCAAGGCTAGATTGGAAGCCCGCCACTCAAGTAGCAGATCCACTGCTCTTAGTCCTGCTGCAAACTAAGGATACCTGCAACAGAGCGATTTCAAAACATAAGTTCATGCTGGGAATAACGACATGCACGATAAGATGCAAGGTGAATAGCTCACCTTATTCGCCCCCTCACCCGGCCGTTTGGTCAGGACCGCTGCCTTGCATAAACTGAGAAGGAGCAGGAACAATAAATTGCGGTTGGCCTGGAACTTGTGCAGCAATTCCTGAAAAAGCCAACACACTTGCAAATCACATCCATTTACACACAACTAAGTTTTTCTCTCAATAATCAAGAGATACAGCATGGGTGTTTTAATGCCTCATTCAACATATACATCTTACAACACTTCTCCATATAAAAAGTATTAAGGATTCTTTACAGATAAGTTACTTGCCATGCATCACAACTCCAATTTACCTATATTTTATTAAAAATTCTACATTCTATCAGATATTAGAAATTCCACATTCAGTACATAAATCTGGGTTTGATAACTGAAATTGCCTACACATGCAATCCTTTCATTTATTAACCTCTTTGCAGAAAAATATGCTAACAGATAAAAAGTATATGCATTCCTGGCATAAATATGCTTGTTAAAACTTAAATAGTTCCTTGCGCATTCGTTTTGCAAAAGAATACCCATCAAAGATGGCTGTTGAGAAGAAAAATCTTGCATCAAATATGAATTGCAGCACTCTTTCAATCACATGAAAATTAAGGCAGCAGGAATTAAATCCAGACATGTGACAAATACAACAAATTTTCACAAGGCAGCAGAAAGGCACATCCTAAATCACACAAAGAAATTCTTTAGGGAAGACAACCATACCACTAGGATATGGTGTTTGAATGGCAGGCATAGTTGAAGTTGTCATGGCATTAACATTGGATCCACCGTAGGGCACAATCTGATGACCTGGTACTGTATAGCCCTGCATTGCTGTATAACCATGACCGCTGGGAATAGTTTGACCCAATTGTCCATAAGGATAAACAGTTGTATTTACTGCTCCAGGCACTCCATATATCTGAAGGTACTGTTGACCCATATATGGGTTGTACAGACTCTGTTAGACAAGAGAGCAGAGATTGAAAAAGTAAGCAGAGCACAAACAACACTAACACTCTTCCTAAGCCAATTAAAAAATCTAATTAGACCTGTGGGTAGATGTATTCGGGTCCATATGTCGTATACCTGCAAAGATAAAACAACCACATATAATGTTGAAAAGATCACCTCTATAGCATGATTCTGGTGTAATATATCCTGATGCACAATGCAAATGTAGTTAGGAACACCTCACGCATGGAGACAAATATGGCAAACAATTATTTTATTAAATCTAATTGATATAGGTTTTCCAGATACAATGGACATGTAAACGCGTAAAGACCAAATATCTCAGGATTTTCCTCTCCTAATTAACCACTACCACAAGGATGCTGCATATTGTGATTGGTATGTGAATTTTGCCACAGAAAGAAAGAAAGAGAAAACCAGGTCCTTGCAAGCATATGCGTGTAGTTGAATTTAGTGGTCACCACCGCCATTTAACGGTCAACAACAATGAAATGAGTTGATAACGAGTTAAATAATTGCAATACTGCAGATATAAGTGTAGATATGACAAGTATAAACAAAAAGCAAGAGAATAATTATTAGCATCGAGAACAAATCTTTAAATCAAATGTTTGCAATAATGTGCAGCAACATTCCACTAACCCATAAGGAGGATAAACCAATCCTTGTTGATAGCCATAGGAAAGCGGTTGCTGGTAGCCAAAACCTCCAACATAAGCACCACGGGCTGGTTGCATACTTCCAACATAAGGGGACGCTGGTCTTATCCGTCCTATAAAAAGACAAAAGAAGCAAGCACGAAATAAAAGTAATCAGTGTAGGAAGAGTAACCTGGAATGCGTATGTTGCGGCAGACTTCTACGCATATCAATGAAAGAATAGTATTACTTGGGCTTAACACGATTGTGTAAGCAAGACAAACATGATTGGTTAAAAGATAAATCAGAAATAGCAAGCACAGATGTCACTTGACCAGACAGAAACATAAACAAGAGAAATTAAGAAAATGTGGTCCATAGGAGTTCAGATGACTTTAGGGAAATCAGGAAATGATAATAAACACTGGAAACCTTTCATCTTTCAGGTAATGAAGTTGCATAGTTAATTCAAACTGGGGAGGATTAGATGTAATATACCATAAGGGAGAGGGGGCCTTGGTCGGCCAAGAGAAGCCAAGTTACAATTTGCCCTTCTACCATCAATGACCGGTGTAGGATCAGCACAGGCTCTCCTAGCAGCCTCGGGATCCCGGAAAGTCACCTATACCCTCCAATTCCATGCAGGTGAGATAGAAACCAAGTCATTCAATAGTAAATGTAAATCAAATGCAATGCAGGCTGGTATATGTGAATCTTTGGATAAAATAAAAGGGTATCTTATCCATCCAGATCATACAAACCGACAAAATTTTCGAATGACAAGAAATTTAATGTTTTGGGCAGTGCAAACTACACTAACTAATAAAAGGCGAAAAATGGAATAAATAAGATACTCACGAAACCATAGCCTTTGGATCGCCCTGTATTCTTATCAGTGATTACGACGGCCTCGAGAATCTCTCCAAACTGCTCGAAGTAACGGCGCATGGTTTCGCTCTGAGTCTCCCAAGCCAATCCTCCAACGAAGACCTTGGTATAAGTGGTGTCGCCGAAAGGAGAGTTCAATAGTTGAAACCCCGAACTCGAACTCGATCCCGAACTCGGACCCTGAATCGATTGGTATGCCATTAACAATCACTATTCCCCTCCACACGCACCCACCGGGAAGAATATTTCGAAGTAACAAAAAGAAGAAAAAAGGGGGAAATCACCCAATGAATACACAAATAGTATTGAATTCAGATTGGTAATGATAGGATTTTGAGATTCCTAAGCAAAGGGGGAAAACACGACCGGGCAGACAAGTATCCACATCATAAGAGAAAGAGAGATCGCGTGTGCGTGTGAAGTTGAAGATTGTGAAGAAATATACTAGAATCAGACGAAGTAGAGAGATTCGAAGAAGGTGCGAGTGAAAGGAAATAAGAGAGAGATCAGAAAGCACAGTGATCAGCCTAACCTAACGAATTAAAAGTGGAAATAAAGAGGGTTTTTTTTTTATAATAATAATAATAATTTAAAATAGAAGGAAAGAAGAAAAACAATCAAAAACCCTAGAATTGAGGTGGGGATGGACGGAAAGGAAATTGCTAAAGGTCGGTGGTGGGATAGGATGGTACATAGAAGAAGGAGAGAGTGATTGGAGTAAGAAGGTATGGTGTGGGGTTTGAAAAGGTGATGGTCAGAGTAAAAAGAATCTGGGATACTTTGCTAGTATATAACAGTGTAAGTGAATCGAAAGGTGAAGGAACGAGAAAATAACGAAAAAAAAATAAAAGAAAAAGAGAAAAGGGTTTTGGTAATCAATTATGGTTGTTGTTGATGCTGATGATGATGTGTGTTGACAGGGTGGAGAAACGAAGGAATAGAAAGAGGAGTGTGGGAATCATTCATTCTAATTCATTTCGCTCGACCAAATTGAAAACGAAGAGGGGCAACGACGAGAAAAGGAGACATGTAGAGAGAGAGAGAGAGAGAAGGAATGTGAAAAATAAATAAATAAATAAATAATTAAAACGAAAAAAGAAAAGTAGAAGCAGGCTTGTGTCTTCGAGAGTTCTCATTTTTCTCAACCGAACCGGACAGCCTGAGATGGTGGTGATGCGGGACCCACCCACGTCCTCACTGGGCCCTTACTTTTGAATTTTTATTTAATTTTTTTTAAGCGATCATTTCTTTTTTAAGAATATTTTTGTCATAATTTTTACTGGCATTAGTTGATATTGTTAGTAATTTTTGGAAAAATAAGTGCTTTCATAATCTTGAATTATTTATTAACGAATATGTTCAACTTTTAATAAATTTTTGATTGTATCGTACTAGTGTGTTCGTAATTGTTTTGGATATCTATCCATCTAAAAGCACACGCGGTTGTGACGCGGATTGATGGATACTCCAGAACTTCGGCCTCTTTGACAAGAAAAACTAAACAAAACTACAACTAATCTGTTCTCATTTCGTTTCTTTATTTTCATTCTTTTAAATTAGGGAGGTGCTTTTTCTCATTCTAAATTTGTAAATACGTAAAAGATATTGTCCATGAATTAATTGATATTTAATTTAAACAAAATTTTTAAATTAACCTTTGATATTACAATATCTATATATTTAAATTTATCTATTTTTTTGTATCCAAAAAATATATATTTATTTTTGTATACATTAAATGTATTTATTTAAAACGTTAGAATAAGGTGCTTATGATCTTGATAAGATAATAGTACACTATAAAAGATTATTTACTCTCTTTGTGTTTATAACAGGGTCAATTTACTCGTTATTAAAAATTCATAAATGGTCCCCCTCCCCCCAAAAAAAAAAATCATACAAAGTACCAATACATTTGGTTTTGTAGTTTGAATTGGAGTTATGCAGTTACGAAGAAGCTTGGCCCCAGTGTGATTATGGCTTTTGAGGAAATTATAAATGGATTATAAAATTAAATTCATCATTGACATTAATTAATTGAAGTTTATATAAAATATGATTTAATTTTGATATATTACTGATATAAAAAATTATATTGATATTTAATGATATATTATCACATTATTTAATAATTTTGGTAATTTATATATTATTATTATTTTTTGATAAATATAATTTATATATTATTAAATTCATTGACTAATGTAATAGTTTTTTTTTTTTTAAAGTAGAAGCTTTGCCAAATATGTTTTTATAAAAATTCTTATTATAAGAAGAGTTTTTTTAATAATGAAGAAATAAATTAAAAGCTAAAAGCTAGAGAAACTTTTTTTAAGATATATGTAAGCTTTTTTGACTTCTCATATTTATTTTATAATTTTACTCTTATTCTAAATTTGTATTTATGAATTTTATTCTTTGCCTTAATAATTTATTATAATAATAAATCATTTTATCTTTCTTTCTTCAAAATCATCAAAACAACTCTATATAATTATCAAATAAATTTTAGCTTTTTTTTTAATTTTAGTTTAAAAATAAATTTTAACTTAAAAAAAGAGATACCAAATACGTCTGAGCAACCAACATATTCATGTGAGAGATTTTTTTTTTTTGGTAATCTTTCATGTGAGAGATTTTAATACTGTTATATACGACAAATGATTTTCTTTATTGAGCATATAAATTTTAAGAATATTAAAACGTGTTACAAAACTTGGTGAGAATTTTTAATAGTGCTTAATTACCAGTTGAGTCAATTATTATGATGTATGAATGTTTATGCAGATAGGTCATATTCCACGTTGAAATATTAAAATGGTTTGAATTGTTGATATATAAGTTAGCAAAAAGATAATGAATAGTAATGAAACATATGTGAATTTGCGTAAATTATTAATAGGCAAGTTGGCAAAAAGATTATAAATAGCACGGAGAACAGGTAAAAGCAGGTAATTAGCACAGAATCACAGATGACCTAACGTATATTTTAGTTATTGTAACCTAATCTATTAATTACACAGAATGAGTTTAGCCATTATTTTTTTTTTTAAAAAAAAAAACTTAAAAGGTCAATTATTAATTTTATGTATTTGAGCTGTGAATTTGCGTGACAGCATACCTTCAAAGGAAAGTTTTATGATACACGCTTGTAAAGAATGGTCATTATCTGGAGCTTGGTTTGCATATTCTGTTAAAAAATATTAATCAATATAAAATTTTAACACGATTTTCTTTTCTTAATTGACCTCTCTTCGTTCTAACATTATATTCCAACATTTTATATTTATCACAAACTCTAAAAATAGAGGGTGGCGGTCCGATTTTAGATAGATTGTCCAAATGTTTTAATAATGGCAGTTTTGTAATTTAGGTTATCCAGATTAGATTTGTTGCTTCTGAATTCTCATGTTCCACGACCACGTGCAAATTTGTACACGTGATGTTGTTGCTTTTATCTTTGCTAATGTACAAAATGTCACTGATCGCGTGATTTTTGTGTTATCCTATAACATATTAGTGCTCTAACAAAAACCTTATTTAAGCGTGAATTGCGGGAATCTCATATATATATATATATATATATAGTATCCTTTGACATCAATGTCAAATTTGAGAGCCGTTAGATCAAAAAAGATCAAGGATTTTCACATGCTTACAAATCAGAGCCGTTGATCTTTTTTGATCTGAAATGTCAAATTTAAAATTTGACACTAATATCAAATTTAAAATTTGACACCGATATCAAAGGGTCCAACCTCTATATATATATATATATATATATATATATGGAAAAATATTTCTCCAGCAACTTGAGATAAGTTTATCTCCGGCCACCCAAAATTACGTCGTTCTTTTTTATTTATTTCCTTATATCAAATTTTGAATTCAACGTTTTTCTAATAATCCATGCACAAAATTTAAAAGAGATTTTATTTCAGATTAATCACTACACTGTGTGGCACAATTCACATTTATCATGTATGAAACTCTTTTGTATTCAATCTTTTATTTTGTATTTTCTCTCCCAATGAATTTCTCTTCTAATATTTGATGATTTCATTGCTGAACATCATTTTAATCCCCACCATTGAATTGCACGAGTTTGCTTAATGATCTTGCTTCCTTTAAAGTGTAAATGAAGTGTAAATTTTGACACCTGCTAAACAACTTTTGCTACTCTTTGCACAAACGGAACAGAGGTTAGTGGATAGCATTTCAATAATGGATAACGAGAATCAAGAACCACTGTTGTCTCACCCCTGCCTTTGTCATGTTTCAATAACCATCATATGGTGTTGTCACAGAAAATGGAGCACATAAGAAGCTCTTCCATGAGTAAGAAGATCTCATCCTCAATGGAGTCTCCACTACTTTGTTGCCTCTTTGGTATAGAACCATTCTTGCTACACAGAATACAAAGTCATTATATCTTGCAGAGTCACCAAAGCATGTCAATGAAGTTGCTAAAGTTGACTCCACTTTGCCAACCCCAATGAGTTCTTGAGCCTGGATAGCAACTCAGAAAGGGCAAGGAAATTGCACGAGTCTAAGAGGAGCTCCACTCTACCTACTAGCGTGGGTTTTTCATCTTCATCTAATTCAATGGATCATCATCAACAAGTAGATTTACATTTCAGTTGGGACCCAGGAGTATTTCTTGCTATTTATTCTCCATTTGGACATTGAGTACAAAGTTCCTTAGGCACAATACAAGCCAGAGTCAGTGTATCAGTTGCAATAGTTAGAAGGAGCTTAGACGGTTAGGAGTTGGTTAAGTAATCTAATATGGTTAGTAGCTGCCTAGGTGAGTGAGTTCTTCTACATAAATGATGGAAAAAATGTTTATACTTTTAAATGACACAACTTATATTCTTTCACTCTCACGAAGAGGTGAGACTCACACCTTTATTTTTTCGTCAACTCTCTCCTCCTTTATCTATTTCTTTATCTATCTTAAAATGACACAACTTTACGTCCTTTAAAATGACACATACTTTACCCATAAATGATACCAATATGAGAGGAAAGGAGTAATAAACTCATTAGTTTTTAATTTTTATTTTATTTTGTCCCCCTATTGGGAATTCCTTTCCTAACACGGTGATCTTGATACCTTTATTAATACCTTTATTAAATGTTTTTAGGATCTAGATATCTTTATTAATAGTTTATTTCAATGTTATTAAACCCTTACGGATTATTGATCCGGTCGAGGTACTGAGTCACTAGGTCATCGGTTCAATCAGTGGATCACTTGGTTCAATCAATGGGTCACTGGTTCAACCGCATAACTCGGTAAGTATATGTAAATCGTTAATATTAAAAAAACTATAAATGTACTTAAATACTTGTAAAAAAAATATACCAATTTCAAATATTTTAATATGAAAATAATAAATTACACATCATTGTCCAACAAAATATCAATCAAAGATATAATATTTGTGATACTAGTGTTTCAGGTTCAGTAAACGACATCTCTAACTATAAATCAAATCAAAATTTCTTGCCTATTGCATAATCAAGATAATATTAGTGCTGTAGATACATGATCTATGTAAGTTAATAAGTTACAAATCACTCAAATATTTCAAAAGAAAACAAACCATTTGTGTTTGAGAGTAAAAAAAGAGAGAAATTAATTTATGAAAATAAATTAGTTTTTTTTATAGACCGGGCCGGGTCACCGATTTTTTACGAAAATCGGCCGGGTCGCATCGGGTCACACCATTTCTGTAACATGGCCGGTCCAATATGAAAACCGGACCGGTTGTATGACCGGTTCACCGATTTTCGGGTAGACCCAGCCGGATCGGTCCAATTTTTATAACATTGGTTTATTTTGTCCCCCTATTGCTTAAAGAATGAAGGCATAGTTGGTAATTAATATATGGGTTTTATATTTCTCATCTTAAATGAGAATTGAAATCTCACGTTGTAGAGATAAAAAACATGTGGGACCCATGTGTTAGAAGAAATTAGATGAAGGACCCATGTCAGCACGGAAATCGAAGAGTGTGTAGGAAAGTTTGAATTCTCATGTTAAATGAGAAATATAAAACCCTTAATATATATATATATATATATATATATATATATATATATATATATATATATATATATATATATATATATATATACTTATTTATATAATATAAGCGTAAATCATAACTTTAATTTTGATTATTGATCTCACTTATACGTAATTATTCTACTTTTTGAATTATATGAACAATTGGATAAAGTGAATTAATGGACTTAAGAATAATATTGGAGTGGCAATGAAAGTGACTCCCCTATTCGTTTCGTTAAAATTCTCAACTCATTATATTTTTTAGCAAGTTAATGAGTTAATCCGATTATAGTCAAAAATAAATAAAAAAGAGGCAAAAGAGGGAGATTGAGTAAAGTGAAATATTTTATCCAAATTATCTTTTTTTTTAAATTAATATATTTTCAATATATAATTAAATTAATTTTTTCTAAAAAAATTATTTATGTATTGGATCAACCTTTAAAGGGAATTCACTGGATCGTATCCTTGATTAGGGGTATATAAAGAAGATATCCCTATACCTAGCTTGATCACTGCAAAGAGTATGACTGTGTTGTTAGTGTGGTGAAAGTGGTGAATCATCTGTGTTGTATCGTCGATGAGCCTCTTATTTATAGGGGCTTAATCTGGTTTGAATTGTGAAAGCTGTAATGGCGCGGGGGGCCATTACAGTGTCGGCCGTTACTGGTTGTAACGTACCGAACGTTATGCTTAATTATGGTCTGTTTCAAGTTTTATCCGGATTAACGGATATTCTTTAATATATAATGTTAGTGTGGGCCTTCTTACCGGGTTGCTGAGGCAAGCCGACTTACGTGGGTCTTTATCCGGGTCCATAACATGTACTTTCCCCACTACTAAAAAAGATCATATTTTCGATGAAATTTATGCGTTTCAAACAATAAAAAATACATTTCCAGTGGATTTTTTCATCGAAAGGCAATAAATTTTTTATCCGTCAAAATTTTGACTACAATAAATTTGTGTCAAAATTTTCAATAGAACACAATTTCATCAAATTTTTTGACGAAATTTAGTTTCTGTCAAAAGTTTTGAAGAAAATGATTTCTTAAATAATTTCATCGAAAGTTTGGATGAAAAAAAGAATTTTGTTGAAAATTTTGACAGAAATATTTTTCGTCAAAATATGTTACGAAATGCTTTCCGTCAATTTTTTTTTATGGAATTGTGTCCCATTAAGAATTTTGACGAAATATATTTTTCTTCAAAAATTTTGACACTGCCGAAAGTTTTGACAGAATTTTTTTCGCCAAAATTTTTATCGAAATTTTTTTCCATCTAAATTTTTGTCGAAAATGTGTTCTATCAAATTTTGACGACAATTTTTTTAGTCAAAAATTTGGAAGGAAAAGTTTCAAAGGAATTTAGATTATGTCAAGAGTTTTGACGGAATTTTATTTTCGTCAAAAACTACTGTAAGTGATTATAACTAAATCTTGTTTCGTCTCTAACTTCGTCCTTACTTTTGATAAAAAAATTGTCTCTGTTTTTTACGAAATGTGATTTTCGTCAAAAATTCCATCAGTGCTTTTGATAGAATATTCTCTGCAGATAAATTTTATCGGTATTTGGAATTTTTCTAGTAGTGTCACATTTATATAGTTCACATTTTAATGCTAAGAACAAATAAGTAATTTCAAATATTTCCCTCCTCAAATCCCCCTAAATTGGGGGGGGGGGACTTTAATTTTAAGGACAAAAAAGGTTTTGGAAAATTTTGTGAAAATCCCTAATTTCTTCCCCTCATTTTTTTTCATCTCTCTCCTTTTCCTCCTAAAAATAACTTTCAAAGAAGCCCTTAGAATCAAATACCTTGAATCTAACTAAGATATAATGTATAAAAGATAGTTTTAAACATGTTGAAGAGACTAGAAAAAGAAAAAGAAATTAACTGGTCTACCATCCAAAATGATGGGTGATGACTCTCCTTAAAAAAACATTCAAATGAGAGAAAATAAAATGCTATAACGGGAAAAAAGATATGAGAAAATTATTTGTCTTTTAAGCGATATTATTTTTATACATAATTGTCAATTTTTTACATTCTTTTTTCTCTGTAAAATTAGGAAAAGAGTAAAAGTGGTGGAGAGATAATATAAAAAATTATTAATTATGCATTAAAATGACTTCAATTTATGTAAAATGACAAAAAGTTATATTCTTTGGAAAGACAAATGTTTGTCCAAAAAAAAACAATGGCCGCAACACAAAGAAATTCAAGTAGATAAAAAATAATATCCTATAAAGTTTTTGTGTTACATCTCCTTTTATTTATTTATTTAAAAAAAAAGCATATTACACGTATCTATATCACATATTTGTGAATTTTTTTTAATCTGACCACTTTTAATTATATTCGAGAGATAAATTAATTCAAGGATTGGAAGCCACATCCCACCTGTCAGGAAAAAAAATTACACAAATTTATTTGACATCAGTAGAAATTTTAACATTTAAAAGTTGGCTTTATCATCTATCATTTAACATGATCTGAAAAATTTTCCTACATTCTCAACATTTTGTGGGGCCCGCAGTAAAATAAAAAATTAAAAAATGCCGACACGCAAAATGAATCTCTATAACATTACATAATCAATTTTCCTACAACATAACTCTTATAAAACCCTTAAGGGGGCGTTTGGTTCAAGAGAAACAAAAATTTTACTAGGGAAATAGAATTAATAGGAATATGGTGGAAAAATGATTTTGGTAGGAAAGTTTAAAAAAAATTGTTTGGTACGTCAAAATATTACTGAGGAAATTGAGTTAAATTTTCGGAGTGTATGTTTGGTTGAAGGTAAAATATTGATGGGAAAATCAGTTAAAAATACTAAAATAACCCTTTATCATACTTTATAAAAATTGGTTAATAATATTAAAAAATTTATGAATGTGTCTTTTCAATGAAATGTATCTTTCCATTTACCCATCTAACTACAAAATACCATCTTAGAAATGGTCTTCTAAGTAGTGCTTTCTATCTCATTTCCTTCCTATTTTTCAAAAGCTAGGGAAATACATTAAAAAAATTATAAAAATTTGAACCAAACATAGTGATCCCAAAAGACCACAATCAGATGCATAGGAAAAATTTTAAAAGACTTGAACCAAACACCCCCTAAAAGTTTATAATGTTTTTATTCTTTCTTATGTTTTTTTTCCGGGCCGGGCATTCTTCTACTCTTGCATTGCATTGATGATTGTTGGGCCGAACGGGTCCATAAAACCTCTTGCCTTTGCCAATGGAATAATAAGTGACGGTCAGTCGGTCACACACACACCCCCGATGATTTCAGTTTTCAGTCGGCAATTCTGAGAAATCTGAGGAATAGAAACGTTTGATTTAATTAATCACAAAAATCTGTAATCTGTTGGTTAGAGAATGGCGAGTAGCTGGAGAAGATCGTTGGGCAACGTGAGAACCTTCTTAGGCAATTCGATGGGTGGTCTAAGGGGAGGAACCAACCTTGCTTCTTGGGTTGTGGCTGGAACCCTAGCCTACTTTTTCTGGATCAAGCCCTCCCAAGACCTCAAGCGTGAACAACAGGTTCCTCTCTCTCTCTTATTTGCAACTGCAATCACTGATTTCTATGATTTTTATTTTTTAACTTTTTTTTACTGTGGGGTGGGTCCCATAGGAAAAGGCTGCTCTTGCCTCCTCCTCGGATCCTTATCGATACGTTGAGACTCGAAAACCCATTCCCGATCCTCAAGTTCGTCTTCTCAGCACTTTTGCTCCCTCTTTTATCTAGATTGTGCTGTGCTGTGCTTATTATTATTATTATTTGAATTACAGGTAACGGGTTTGATATATGGAAACAAAAACAAGGATAAAGCAAGTAAGCCAGAGGATTAGCTTGTAAGTTAGTTTAGTTTGCTTACTTGTTAATTGTTGATTGTTATACAATGTAACGTTACTTGCAAATAGTTCATGATTATTATATCTGTCTTTGCTGGTACATGTAATGGGCTGTTTGGGCCATGAATTAAGTTGTTGATTCTTTATAATGTCCTTGGCAGGAGTCAAAATGGAAATAGTTAACAGTGAGGCAGGCATATACAATGTTTGGATACTGCTCTTTTTTAGTTTATCTATACTAAATAGTACCATTTAGTTCACATGTTGTATTGTTATTACTTTTGAGTTTTGAGAATCAATATCTGTAACAATCCTTCCTTCCGGAGGCATGTTATTACAATTAATAAGTCCATCTGACATTACTTATGAAGCGGTGGTAAGGATAGTTTTTGGCTCATTGTTATGAGTTTACATCAGCGTTTATAAAGATTTAAAGAAAATTGCATCATTACATTCACGAGGGCTTTAAACTCTCAGTGTGTGCGTGCGTGCACATACATGTGTTTTCTTGGAAATTCATGAAACTGGCTTTTGTTGATAATTATTCACCTGGTTCTTCTCTCTTTGAATTCATGCTCCCAGAATTGAAACATTTTTGTCGTTTTAAGGGAACCTTGTTTGATTGATCTCCATCTGCAATTTGCAAAATAGGCTGGTTGCATGCCAATGTGATTTGATTTCCTACTTTCTTCCCTGATCTTCAACTCTGAACTGGAAATCCAACAACCTTTGATTCCCCTTGGTGGTGCAACGGTTCCCCTATGTTGGTTTTACCGAATATAATTCTTTTTCTCCTTTAGTTGAGGAGGTTTGTCATGGCATAAAGACACTCATTTTATTGTTCTGGTTTATTCCCCTTCTATTTACTGTTTGTGACTGGTAACTCTGGTGTCCACTGGGTTTGCGCTTGGTACTACTTTTTTGGCTGGCTGAATGTGCCTAAGAAGTCTAGAACTAAGATGCTGAAACTGATTTGACACTCTACTTACTCTTTCCGGATATAGTAGAAAGGGGGTCACTTGTGTTGTTGACACTTCTGCAGTCAAATTCTACTGAGCAATGAGCATAGGTGTAGATTCTTGTAATGTTGGAATGAATGACAACTAAAATACACCGAGGGTTATTACAAAAAAAATACATTGAGAGTTCTGTGAATTATTGGAGAATTTTGAAAAGGTGGATAGCAAACTTGAATGGGGAAACTTACAATGCGTCAACAGATGTTCATTTTTTTATTTTTTTTTATCTTTTGCTTTTGTAAAAGGTGACATTCAAATACGTACTTACAATTAGAATTATTTATTTAATTAAGAAAGAAAGTGCATCCAAACGAATAAATCTTAGGTGTTAATGTTGCACCAAAGATTCAGTACATCCCACCAATAAAAATATTGCAGCTAAAGTTTTATTTTCTCTGTCAAGTTTTTTCTTTTTCGTCTAATTTGTAATACTCCTATTGGTGCGATGCATTGAATCTAGGTACATCAATAGCACTAATAATTTATTCGATCCAAATACTCTTGTAATCTAACATTGGCGAGGACATTTGGTCTAACCACAAATATTGAGCTGGGTGTTTATTTTGGCTACTAGCATTGGTGAGGGCATCATTTGGAGAAGAAATGGCTTGCGGAAAGCAGAGAATGCATAATCATAAAAAAAATAAGGGCGTTGTATTTCTTACGCCGCAGGTGGTCAGCACATTTTGGGCCCATCAGTTTTTTCAAAAATAAAAATAAAAATAGTTGGGCACGTTTTACGAGTTAAGAGTGACAGGAAATGAGTATTTTTATGCCATAGAAGAATTGATTTTGCCAAAAAAATAAATAGGTAAAGAAGTGGAAGATAGTAATTTTATTAAGGATAATTTTTACTAAAATCATTTTTTAATTGTAATGTAAATAGTCATTCTTAAAAAGTTTAACTGTTTTCCTTTAAGTTAAATATTTGCGGCACCTGTCATTAGTTTTTACTAAAAGCTAAATCGCAAGGAGTTCAGTCCACTTGTCTTACGCGGCTTCAAGGGATTTGTGGTTGTGTAACATAACCACACGATAACCATTATTTTCTCCCGGTGAAAATGAGAAATCTGAGAGAGAATATCTGTATATACGAGATAAAAAGCATGTGGAACCCATGTGTTAGAAAAAATATATGCGAAGGGTGTGTAAAATATGTTAAATGAGAATTATAAAACCCATATACATATTGATATAATGAAGACTTGTTTTGTATTTAAAACAGTCATTATAATTCTTAATAAAAATTTTAGTTAGCAACAAATACAAGTTAACATAATTGTCTAATACCATCAAAGCCCAGCATAATTGGTATTACTTATGCATGCGTGCTGACAAAAGTTCGAATCCTGACCGATTTACCAATTAAATGTGATCTCCAATCTCTTTGGCTGTTGGTAGAGAATACTCTGGGAAACTAAAAAAAAAACAATAATTGTCTTATAAAGTTTTTCTTTTTAAGTTGATTAGGAGTGGCAATATATAAATAATAATGGCAGTAAACACCCTTACAAAAAAAATGGTTCACGATGAATTTTAAGAGAGGTTTTAGAGTAATGCTTTGTCTTTTTAATAAATGTATTCAGCATTTTAATTACTTAAAAAGAAATAAATAAAAAAGAAGTATTTAGGATTTTATTAAATAAAAAATACTTGATATTATTACGAAGATTGATTTAAAACACACACATGCGCTGAGTGGGATATGTTTTGAGGTGCAAAGCAATCAAGCATTCCATATTATGCACAACTCCTATTGGTTTCGATCATGTGTTGGAGTTTAAACGCTTTTACTTTCTATGCGAATCTTTGGATTCTTTATGGCCTTCTCCTATTGCAATGATTATTATCATGCCTAACCTCAGAATCAATGAGCTAGTGTTTTAGTGAAACTGCCTAACTCAACTCACTATTTTATAGTTTTGTTCAGGGTTTGATGTGCTGATTTGCCTATCTGTATAAGCTAATTAGCACATATGGTATAATTCCTTTGTCACGAATTCAGAATTCAATGGTAAAGAAAATTCGTAGTTTTCTATGGTAATTAAGAATTTCTCCTTCAGGAATCAATATTAGAGGTAAATGTGTCATGCCTTAGTGGGTAGCACCCCTTATTAGTTTTTTATTTTATATTTTAAATAACTTTTGAGCTTTTTCTTTTTTTTCTTTTTTTAATATTAAATGGTTTCCTTTTCAGCTAAAAAGTATCCAAATTGATTGCTTCTCATGAATGCGAATATAAGAACGTGTTAAGACAACAAAGATACCTTAAGTCGCGTTAGATCTAATAGTTGGTTTAGGTCTATATTTTATTTATATAAACAATGATAATGAACAATATAATACTTATCTAATTGTACAATTTTTGTCGTATATGAGATGCACGGATCTGACTACTGACATTGAATTTGTAAAAAAAAATATTCTTTTATATATAAATTATTATTATTTTTTGTAGCAATTGGTGGTGATTTGATTATTAATTAATAATATATATATATATATATATATATATATTTCCTTTAACAAATGAAAAATATTGATAAAATCATAAAATGTCATAAGTTTTTTTTTAAAAATAATTTATTAATAATTACAACAATAATGCAAAATTATAATGTGCGTATCGCTAATTTAAACTCATTAGCATAAATAACAAATTATTTATGATAGAATACTCAGCCTGCATAAAATTTTGTGTATGGAGCAATCCATATCCTAAACAAGTGTTGGGTTTATATCAAATTGCGCGGTTGAAATTATTAAAATTGAAATGATTTGATTTGAATTAAATTAATTAATTTAAAAATTAATCTTAATGTTTAAATAATTGAAATCTAATGTATAAACGGGGTTTAAACTGATTTGTAAATCTAACTTTACGGTTACAACATCATAAAAAATAAACAGAAGTCATCTTGAAAAGTCAGATTATATATATATAGTCTTGCCTTTTCATCTTTAATTAAAAATAAGTATAATTGATAAATAAATAAATAGGGATAAAATTGTTTTGTTTAAATAATTACAACTAAAATCAAATCTTCCAATCCAACTTAAATTAATTAAAAATATTTCAAACGAGCAATATTAATTCTAGTCAATTGAAACCCTGCAAACAATTAGACCACGGACACCGGTGTAACACAACTGCGGTTTTTTTTATATATAATACTATTAATATATATATATATATATATATATATATATATATATATATATATATATATAATTTCAAACATATTAAATTATTTATTTCTCATTGAATATTTAGTATATTTGACTATTTAAACGTAACTCTTATAGCACCCCTTAAAAAAAGCATGTTGCCTGATGAAATGAATGCTCTTCTTTGACTCAATAGTTTTGTTTATTTGAGGAGTTGAATGCAAAGGAACAAATGTAGTAACGCGCGGTGCATTGAGCGTGGATAAATAGGGTCATATCATATCGTGGGTGGAATAGAACACCTTTTGTCTTTGGTAATTGTAATTTGTTGGGTTCTTTTTCAGTGCACCATTTCATCCTCAAAACCCTGCATCCCCCTTCAGTTTCATTCCTAGCTAGCTAGCTTTTGTCATGAAACTATATAGTATATATTAATCAGCGTTTTATTTTCCAATATATATGTATTAGTACCTAGCTAGCTACACATTAGTATTATTAATCGAGTGTTTGGTTTGGATCTGAATTGTGAAATCTAAAAGAAAAAAAATAGAAAATAAGATCCATCGGTGATGATAAACAAGTGATGAAGGGATGGCTGGTTTTGTCCCACACTTGTTTATAAGACCAAACCTTCACCTCCAAACACCTAACAATACCACCCTCACCAGTATTCATCAACATCAACATGAACATGAACACAATCCAACACAAGACATCGATGACGACGGAGCTGGACCCGCCGCAGTATCATCCTCCACCGCCGTGCGCCGCCCTCGTGGCCGTCCTGCTGGCTCCAAGAACAAGCCCAAGGCACCGATCATAGTAACAAGGGACAGCCCCAATGCACTCCTCTCGCACGTGCTGGAGGTCTTGGCCGGAGCTGACATACTCGAGACCCTCTCAAATTACGCTCGCCGGCGAGGGAGGGGCGTGAGCGTCCTCAGCGGCACCGGTACGGTGGCGAACGTGAAGATTCGTCAACCGGCGCCTTCTGCGGCTGGTGGCGTTGTAACCCTTCGTGGGCGTTTCGAGATTCTTTCAATATCGGGAACCATCCTCCCGCCCCCGGCTCCGCCGGGTGCGGGAGGGTTGTCGGTTTATTTGTCGGGAGGACAGGGACAGGTAGTTGGAGGAAGCGTGGTGGCTCCTTTGGTGGCTTTAGGTCCTGTGGTTTTGATAGCTGCTTCGTTTGCCACCGCCATGTTTGAAAGGTTACCGTTGTCATTGGACGATGATCCTCATCATCATAACGATCAACTCCAACAACCAGCAACGTCACAGTCTTCCGGCGAAGGTGGCAGTGGCAGTGGAAGCGTTGTTTCTTTCTTCAATACACCACCAGGAGGAGGAAGAGGAGGAAGGAACATGAGCAGAAGTAGCTATCCGCCGTTCTCCTCCTCCATCACCGGCGAACTATTTGGTGCACCCAAGCCTCCTCTTCCTCCTCCGTTCTAGCTAATTAATATTATGGAGCAACACATGATATGAATTGAAAACATGTAAATTTAAGTGGGTGAATAATTTGGCTTGCACTGTGTTACTGTTTCCTCTTGTTAATTCAAATTTCTTGCTCCTATATATATATTGTTATATATAATATCTCCTCTCTGATGTAGCTAGATAGTTTATTTATGAAGAGAATTAGCATGTGTTTAAATATTGGATCATGTTTATTGAGATATATAAAACCATTAATGTAGTCTCGCTCAACAGCTTAAGCTGTTGGGTTGAATTGGTTCTTTACATGGTATCAGAGCCTTGTGTAAGCGGAATTTCTTTGTTCGCACAGCGTGTGCATTGTCCATCCTTCAAGCCCAGTGGGCTCTCGTATAAGGGAGCGTGTTGAGATATATAAAACTATTAATGTAGCCTCACCCAACAACTTAACCTTTTTGGTTGAATTGGTTCTTTATAAGATTTATGTATATCACATTTTAATTAATATTGAACGCCGAGACCCACAACAACAGTGATGATATGGTTGTCTGTTGAAGCAAGTTTTGGCTTCTCTATCATGGTAAGTTTAATTAATTAGATCAGTGATGACCCAAAATGCAAGATTTGTTTGATAGTATTTGTAGATGTGTTTACTTTCTTCATGTGCCTTGCTGTTCCAAAGCACCTGGGAGAACACACACAAATACAAAGCCTGTTTCTCCTTACACATAAAACGTAAACCTAGTTCTTGCCAGTGCTTTGGAAAGTGATATAGGACTTCAAACATTGCTTTTTCTTCCTGCTCTCAACTGAAAGTTTGCTGACCAAATCAAGCGTTAGACTGAACTTGAACAATAACGTTCTTTTTATGTGTAAAGTTGACCAATGCCCCGCATGTGATTCAAATATATTTATACCTTGTAGTTTTTGTCTTATCATATATGTTCCCGTTCTTTGTAAAAAATAAAAAATCACAGGACATATGTGATTAAAAAACATATTTTTTTGCAAATCATAGTGGCATATGTAATAAAAAAAACCACAGGGTATAAGTGAATCTGGAGTAAACCACTGAGATTTCTTTCATTTGTCAGTTGCAAAAATATCAATATATATATATATATATATGGGAAAAGCTATTCTTATGTCACATGACATAAGTTTTCTCTCCTACACAATATACTGTGCCACCTTTTTCTTTTCTTTTCTATATATATATATATATATATATATATATATATATATATATATATATATGACATTCTTTCCTAGCATGTATTTTTAATATTTCGCATGATCCATTTATCTAAATAATTAACCTGTTGTCAATTGTCCGGGTTGTTTGGTGTGATCAGCCAATAGAAATTCATTAATAATTATGATATTTGTACATATAAAGAAGAGAAATATATTTTTTATCTAAATATCAGTTGCTAAATGGAAGAGTTATTTACTATAATTGTATGAAAGATATTCTACTCCGAGAGAGAAATGTAAATTAAGCAAA
Organism: Gastrolobium villosum; assembly: GCA_032173675.1. NCBI lineage: Eukaryota > Viridiplantae > Streptophyta > Magnoliopsida > Fabales > Fabaceae > Gastrolobium > Gastrolobium villosum. The sequence continues at coordinate 83,404 of JAVKPL010011160.1, forward strand.
CAACAAGAACCCGTACCCATATAGTTCCATACGAGGTTGAAGGAAGATACGTAGGAATTATTGGGACCAGTGTCATTGAAACTTGAAATTATAAAAGTATTCATGGAGCTCACAAAAATAAAATAAAATCTTGGAACTGCATCTCTTTTTGTTTGAGCTTTATTTAAATGGTTGGTTTTATGCCAGAATTACTTAACCGATTTCTTCAAGTTTGAGCTTTTTATGTGGCCGACCCAAACGCCAAACTCCGATAATGGGTCTGCTTTTTAGTTTCATAGTTGTCGCCTTGTCGGTATATAAGATTTGCCATCACTTCTTAATCAGCTCTGCATGGTGCACCCATATACATTTATACACGTTGATTGACCTGCGTGGGTTAATTTTTTTTAATAATTTGGTAGTTTTATGAGTAATTTTATTGTATTTGAGGCAATGATGACATGTGACATCCAAGAAAGAAACTTCCCCCATGAGGAGAAAAATAAAATAAAATAAAATAAAACAACAGTTACACGTTCTTAGATGACTTTTTAGTTAAATTTTGTTTCTTATTAATCTAAATATAAAATAATTTCAATTTAATTTTTTTTTTAAAATCAATGAGTAAAAATTTCTTTTCTCTACATGAACCACGAAATTAACGTTATTCCTTTCAGCTGAGCTTCTCTCCCTCCATTAATAATTTTATTATTATTTCTATTTTAAAAAATTCAAGAAAAATATAATGGAAACTAATTCTATAATTAAAAAAAAGTCAATGTTGTTAGTAGTTACCAGAAAAAAACACTAGCTAGCTTGATACTATTATACATATATATATATATATTATATATATATATATATATATATATATATTGGTAATCACATATTTTTTAATTATACACAATATTGCAGAACGCATAATTTATAATTATAAGCCCTGCATAATTACCAATATTTTGTTTGGATATATCTTTATTCTCTTATTTTTTTAATAAGGTGATAAATTAAATCAGTTTTTTATTTTTTGTAAATAAGTTAAGTCAAATGCTGATAATTATATTCATAACAAGTAACATGCTATATCGGGTGAATATATTTAAATATAAACTTAATTTTTTAATATCAAAGCTCAGTCCGGTTCGACTCATTAATATCCTATTTACCTTTAAAACATGGTCATTTTTTGTTTCTATCAAAAATCTCTTCTCCTTTAAAAGAAAAAGTTCATAAAATATTATAAGTTTGATGTAACCAGAAGGTTATTTTGTGTGAACAGGGATCACTATTTTTAGATGGTCCCTTAGTGTAAATAGGAGGGTAAAATGGGAAAAGTGAGAAAATAATAAGGGTAAAAAAGAAAAGAGAAAATTAATATTGTAAGAGGGAATACTAAAAGATTTAATGGTCTTGGAGCATATTAAATTTTTCGATGTAACCAGAATATCTGATGCGGCAAATTATAGACTTTGCCTATTTTTAAAAAGTAAAAGTCCAGACATGACCTATGGCCTATTTAAGCACGTAATTCGTAATAAACCTTCGAACTTGTAAACCCACTGTGTGGACCTATCAAGGGTAAGAAAATTGAATTAAAGCGCATGAGTGGCCAAAAAACAGTTGTTGATTTTTATATATAAATTATTCTAATTTTTTTTTTGATAAACAAAATCATTCTAATTTAAATAGAGATATATTTTCACCAAAAAAAAATAGAGATATAAATAAGCCAAATCAAGATTATATCTTAACATATTAATTAGAAGTATTTTTTAAGATTTTTTTTTTCAAAATCAAAGCTATTCAAATCTATTGAGTAAAGGGAAGCTGTTTCTAAATCTAAAATTTTATCCTACCATAATGTATATTCTACAAATTTTTTTAAGTCGTCGGTAAGTTAAAGATATTTATTTATTTTCTTTTTGGTATGGCAATTTTTTTAGCCTTCAATTTTTTTTTCCTGATTTCTACTGCCAAATAATAAATCATTCTATTTAATAAAAATTCCCATATTGGTTATAATGTAGTAAAATCTGTAATTCCATCCGCGTGGCCAATTTGGAAATTTTATTGCTCTACTGTTGCAAAATTAGGGTTTGGATTTGTGTGTTTCCTAAATTAGGATTTGAATTGTATGTTTTTCAATGATTTGTATGTCACACAGTATACAGTTTATTATACAAACCATTTGATGCCATCATTTGCATTGAATCTATAATATTACTCATGAATGTTAGACTTAAATTTCGTGTTGTCAGCACGAGTAGTACTACATTTACGTATTTTTCTTTTCTAAAAGAAAGTAGATTCGTTACATTTTTTCATGTATAGAGTGCACTTATTTAAAGAGATAAAGACACAATTTTCTAACAACATAAACTAGATGTCATAATGGACATATTGAATATCATAATATTTGTCCAAAAAAATAATATCATAATATTTGCTCTGTCAAATATCTATGTTAACCGAAAAAATAAGTTCATCTTGCATGGTTGAGCAACGTTTACAATTAAGACTGACTGACATAGAAACCGTAACATATCTATTTAGTAATGAGGCTAACAAACACATGTCCTGCGGCAGACCCTGCTTAGTTTTGAGAAATTTACTACAGTTATGATTCAAAATGGTGATAACGTGTTCCATCACACGTTATATACACTTGCTTCCTACTTTAGACCAACTCCTTTGGAATTATTTACTCAGTAATACTAAAATTATAATCTTACAAGACGTCTTCCAAACCATCGGATCATATATATATATATATATATATATATATATATATATATATATATATATATAGTGATTAGTGAAACATTATTCTCATTATAACGTGAAAGTAATGCATTTTAATTTTCGAGTTTTTGGATGGACTCCAAATTATATGACGGTTAGGATTAGTGTGGTATGGGGGTAAATTTTTTAATAGATTATGATAAGTTTGGGTAGTTAAAAAGCCAAGCCGTCCTCCAATTGAGCTTTGCTCGCTACCAAACCCCAAAAATCCCAAGAGATGGGATATTTGTACTGAAACAGTTGTTACATAATACATAGTCGACTTTACGCAACATACACTAAAAAATAGTTAACTTGGTATTCAAAGTGTCAAAAATTACCCGTCATAAGACAACAAAAAAAGATAAGAAAAACTGGCATGTAGCCGCCAAACACTAAAGAGGCATGCAGCAAAATGAACCAAAATCATATATATGATAAAAAGTTTTGGCATAGGTTAAGTTCTATTAAATTTACATTTAGATTGTTGCACACTCGTATGGAAATTTTTTCTGTACACATCACACGCAATTGGAAGAAATTATACGTTGAGATTATATTTTTGCCGCACTAACATTTTGCTCGTTTAGCATTTTCGTAGGCAACGATTTTTAAAGGAGTCCTCCACCTACTCGGACTGTAGCTAATTATGCACCGGCGGGGAATTTAACACGGGAAAATCAAGCATATTGCATTAGTGAGATTGGGGATTTTAACTAAAATAATAATAATAATAACAATGTTGGGTAGTAGTTTCAACTAATCCAACTGGGCAGGACTAGTTCCAAACCTAACCATGCCCTGATTGTTTAGAAGATCTTAACTCCTTATGAGGAAATTTTGAGAAAACACTATTCAAGGGAGGAAAATTCATACAGCTCCCTGCTCAAAAGGAACGCGTACATATAGGCGACCATGCAAACTAACAACAGCAGATGTCTGAAGCGGATCAATTCTTGCAGGTAAGTTCACAACCTGAAAAACCACAAATTTCAGTGAACCACTTTCCCTGAAGAAGCTAAGTAAATATTGCGGTGCTAACATGATATCCTCCTGAAAATAGCAATATATCAAGATCTCTCTGTCAAGAAGAGAGAGTTACCTTTTTGAAGGGGGTAATTCCCCATGGATTGTCAACCTGTTCTGGCAGACCAGTTATAACAAGACGTCCAATTGGATCTGATTGGACTCGCACCTGGATTCATTAAAACAAAGTCAGCAATAAATTTAGAAACCAAGGAAGCCGGAATTATAAAAGAAATTTTTTTTATATATAAAGTGAGTGAATAAGGTTGTGTCAACCCTTAGATCAATTCATGGGTTATGAACACAATTCACTTTATAAAATTAAGGATGAATAAACCCTTATTCATTTTAGAGATAAACTTACTTTACAGTAACCTTTTGCAATCATAAGGAGGGATGTTATATTTACAACATCTTTTCTCTTACAACCACTTTTATGATTGTTTGATCAAAATGATATTAAATGAGAGCCGTTGATTTGATTTATATCCAACAACCACAATCTATTATACAACGCAATAATGCAAGGATTTACAAATTATTTTTATTAATGTCATGTTTGGATAGCTATGGACTTGACAATTAAAACCTGCATATGTACAGAATTAGGTACTTGAGTATCAAGCAAGTTTTTCCTACATAAAAATAACAAAGGATAATGACAAGGAGCCAAAGAGGTTACCTCCTCACGAAGGAGCCCAGGAACTAGTGCATACACCTCAAAACAATCCTTCTGGACATGGATACAACAAACAGTCCAAATTTATACTTCTTTTAAAACTTTTTTATTTAAAGGAAAGAAACCAAACAGACTTACAGTTTCCCGCACATTGATCTTCACCCAGTCAGCTGGGGGTCCAATGTCCACTACTGCAGTAACCAATCTACCAGATGAAAATAATTTAGCCTTGGTTCAATAGAAAAACAGAAACTTGAAACGAAGCCACAGTGCATATGTATTCAGATTGAAAGTAGGGATTATAAATGGTTAAATTGATTGAGGAATCAGTAATAATGAATGGTATCCTCACTGACATTATGAGAATGCCAAAGGGTCCTCCAAGGCACATTTTCTTTGTCTGTGTTTTCGTTCACAAAAACATTGGGGAGGAAAGATGCAGATATAGAAATCTTTGGGAAGGACGAGTGCAAATACAGATACCAAAGGGGCAGTCTCCAAGGACTTGAATAAGATATGGAAAGGGTTTATTCTTTATTTCATTGTGCTGTAAACCAAGAAATCTAATAGAAAAATAGCATTTTGTTAATTGCGTATCAGTAGAGGTAATTTAATCAACGTTACTTGTTATAATGAAGAGAACATTAAGTGGTGGCCAATACCATCAAATAAAAGATTGTGGATGGAGAAGTCAACAGTAATCCAGATATAATGTATGCATGTACAGGACTATAGGGCAATTAATAGAAAAGACCCGCGACTTAACTGTCTATCTCCTTCGATATTTGCAGCTTTCTCAGCATGCTCCAAACCAGATGGTGTCTTCTGTTTATTAATCACACCTAATTCATTGAAGCATGAAGAAATGAGGTTGCAATTAATTTAGAGAACAGTTGGTGATGTTTGTGATGAGCATACCGATACTTTTGAGGTTCTTTTCACGCTTTGGTGTGGAACTGAAGTTCTTGTCCTGTGAAAGAAAATAAAATATATAAAATATGCTCTAGTGGTAGAAACATTGACATAAAATATTCACACATACACACACACACATATATATATAAAAGAAAATGATACAACGAATAAGAATGTAAACTTGAAAGGTCTCAACAGACCTTAATAACTGGCTCAGCAACCTCACCGTATCCAAGAAGGCGCTGAGCATGCCAACCTTGCATTGCACGTGCTGCCGCATCCCTTCGCGCCCTACCAGAGCCTGGAGCCTGGTAAACAGTGGTCTGTAAAAGAAACTCATTATTTGATATATACTAACAAAGAGTAGAGGAGGAAATGTTGTTACAAGCTCCCAAGTCCATGTCTTTCAAATGCTTTTTCTGCAAAACATCAACACTCTCCTTGTTTTTCTATTTGCAGGAGAGAACCAGCAGCAGCAGACCTTCCACAATCCCTATACTAGAGTCATCACAGATTGAGGATTTTGGGGACATGGGACCCAAATCAATCCACATGTGACAGCATCACCAGCAATCGTTGCAATTTCCAGCACTGTCGGCTACTTTTGGTTTCTCCTTTCCATTTTCTTAAAGTACTTAGTATGATTAACACAATGATATGAAGAATTTGAGAGACAGACTAATGATTTATCCCCTCACCAATTGTCAATTACACAGAAACTCCGTAACTGTATCATAGTGTTTTACCTATTTTTCTTGTTTAAAATTATAGTATTCTGATTTTAATTTTTCTCAAAGATTCTAATCCATTATGGACATTTTCTTTTAGGAATAGCCCTTTAGTTACCAAATATTTGACAACTCACCACAGATATGGTTCCCTTATAGGCATGGTAGTCAAAACCACAATATTCCTCGGGTGATCGCATGATCTTACGATTTTCCCCCAAGCAGCGATCACGTTCATGCTCAGAAACTCGTTTTGGTGGAATAGTTGTGTAAGATTGTAAGATCTTAGGATCGTTGAGTAAGATTACAGGATCGAGGACGATCCCACTGTGCTGCAAAAAATCCAAATTTGAAGACCCACATCCACTGGACTCTAAAGACTCGATTTTCAAGACCCAATTTGAAGCAGTCGTCCGGAGACATCCACGCTCACAGCGTGGAAGTCACGCTAAGAGCGCCAGTTTTCGAAAAATAACAACACCGTAGTTTTTTAAGGGCAAATTTGGAAGAAGAAAAGGGGGACAATAAAAAGGATGCTTCATGACAGAATTAGGCATTCTATCATCAGAGAACCGTCGTGCTTCAGAGGGAGAGCTCTTGAGAGATTTTCTTCTTCATATTTGTTCTTCCGTTCTTTTATTTCTACGTGGATATTGAAAATTCATAGATCAACCATGACCATGGTTGGCTAGTTTTCTTTATTGTAGTTAGGGTCACAAATCCTATGTGAACCCTTTTTGCAATGGATTGAATTATATTTGCTCGTTGATTTTAATAATTTTATTTTTACCTGTGCATATTGTTTATTATTTCTGTTAGACTTGATCAACCTAATAGGAGATAATAATTTGGGAATTAGGGCTCGCAATAGGAATATTGGGGTTTTGATTCTGAAAGGGGGTAAAGTAACAATTTATGCATGATCTAGGGATAGACTTGTGTGAATTGCAGTCGTTTGATTTATAGGGATAAATTCTTAAATTAAAGCGGGATTGCTAAGGAATTAGGATTCAATTGGATTAAAGGGTTAGATTGCCAAGGGATTGAGATTTAACTAATTATTTTTAGATGATAATTTGTCTCAGTTATTAAAATGAATGAGCATTGTTAATCAATCCAAAGTTTAAAGTGGGGATCATATGGTGAGTGTACCTTAGCTGCAATCCCTTTTATTATTCTCTCAAAAATCCAATTTTTTTTTACCATTGCTTATTAAATTGAAAATTCTATATTTTAAATATTTGTCTTTATTTTACCATCAATTCACTATTTTCCTAAACAATCGAATTTTCCAACTTAAGGGGACTAATTATTGTAGTACTTGGTTTACAATCCCTGTGGAGACGATACTCTACCCATTCATTATATTACTTGTGCGATCGGTACACTTGCCGTGCAGCATCAGTACTCAAGAAAAGACCTAGGACTCTTAGGATATTTATTTTTTGTCTCTCATATAAGAGATGAGCATAAAAAGCCCAATGTTTTCATTCTAGCAGACATCTTGTTCAATTCCGGTCAAGTGAATCACATTACAAAAAAGAGAAGAACAATATCCAAACCTCTTTTTCCACACTTGTAGATTGATGGAATGATCCAACCGGGAGCTGTAGCTCTCCAATCTCTCTCTTATGCTTTTCATACTCTAATAATGCCTGTGCAAATTAAAAAATTTCAGGCACAAAGGAAATCAGTAGATCATGCAAGTGGCTGAAAAAAGGCAATAAAAGTCACAGTTGAAATCTTGGTTTCAGTTTCACTGGTGTCCAGAACACCTCTGACAAAGACAGCTCAAGCCATGGGAAGGTGAAGTAGAGACAGGATTCAAACTTTTTTCTTTCTTTTACATTTAAAGAATAGGAACATGAAATAGACATCAATTCAACTGAAACTGATGCACATGTCACCAGATATTTCAGAAAAACATTAGCCAATTCTGGTATCAACAAAAGTGTAAGTCCATCTAATTTATCAATTATTGCAATAAGAAAGTTGCAGTCTTACTGATAATTAGAGATGAGATCTATTTACTAAGCAAAAAGTCCATGAAAAATAAACATTACCTTCTCATAAAAAATTCTAAATGTCCATGAGACTGTAGTGCAAGTCCTGTGAGAGAGAAGTATTCAATATAATAATGAGCAAAGGGATATTGGTTTTGAAATGAATTGTTGAAAGAGTTTTTATTTCTTAGAACTAAATTATTTATGTTTATAACAAAAACAATCAGTTATGAGCAACTCAGAAGACTACAGAGTTTATTAATGACAGTAAGCAGCAGATATACGAGACGTGGGGCTATGCACGCTTAGCAAGAACTACAAAATAATAATATGTCTAGGCCTTACTTAGGGGGGTGGAAAGACTCTCCTACTTGCCGCCACAACTTGGACGCAGTTACCTGCATATTATCATCAGTCAATAAGATCAGCTCTGTCACCTATTATTGTAAACGAGTGACTAACAAAAAGCACACAACATTTTACCACCGACTGAAATAAAAGTATAAAACTTATAAAAGTCAAATAAACTAACACATAATGATATGTTAGATTCCAAAATTTATAAAATAAATTGTTCGTTAATAAAAACCAAGTTACAGGACAAAAAAAATTGACAAAATTGGGATGGAGCTCATGACCCCACAATAAGGAAAAAAGAAAAGTAAACATCAAATCCCATAGGTCCAAGCTATTACCAGGTATCCACAAGTAAGATCACAGCTATTTGAGCTCAGTCCTATCATATCTTTCTATTTTAAAAAAAAGGGTCTTATTAGATAAATCACAAATCCGAAATGACTGGCTCTTTTTAAAGTTGATAAGATGACTCAGGCCCAGCTTAAAAAATGCTTGATTTTCACAGCATCAATTCCATTTGTGCTAGGACTGGTGTCTGTCCAATTATTTGAGTAGTGTTGGGAGTATCAACAAAAGGCACGGCCATCAAATATAAGGAAAGCATAAGAAACAGTAATATCAAAAGCATAACTCCAGCACATCTGAGATATCAACACAGCCATCAAACATAGGGAAAGCATGTGGATCACTGCTATGGATGTTTGCTAACATGTTTATTAGATTCAACATAAACATCCCTTTTATCTTACAAAAGGAATGAATAGTATTGAACTTCTGAGCAATAGCAGTAACAGCAGCCTTGAGTTTGAAGTTAACAATATATATCTTAGGCAGCAATGTTAAACTTTAGAATACAAGAACCAAGGAGATGGCCTATTAGCATGCAAAGAGATGGGCTTTCAACAGTAATGCAGGAGATGGATGCATACCACATCATAGCCACCTAGTTTGATAACAGCTCTCCATAACCTACAGCCCATGGGAAAGTAAGGAAACCACTATGAGAACAGTTAAGAAACACATTCCATACTAGTATCAAGGGTTATTATACGTACTTAAGGCAATTTAGTGGCTCTCCATAAAACTTAGGAGGCTTAAATTCCAAGGACCTCTCTCTGTAGAAATTCTCCAGCTCTTTCATAAATGTTTCTCGGTCCAGACTCGTACCAGACTCATCATAATCAGTCATCTGCGGGTCAAAGGTAAGATAATTACAATCTATAAAAGGATGATAACATAATGCATTATGCTCTGATATCATACTGGAAGTAGTACCTCAGTATCATTCAGCACGTTCTTCATTTCCCTGACATTCTTTTCTTTAGGCTTTGGAGTGATTAGTTCCTGTTGCGAAACTGTTTTAGCATCTTCAAGCTGATTCTCACAAATTATTTTGGTTTCTGGCATATGACTAGGAGTAGAATCGGCATTTTTGTTATCATCACCCTGATCAACCATTACTTGATCCTGTTGTAGCTGAGTAGTAGGGGAATTGGAAACGGGCGCGTGAGGAGAGGAATCCATATTTTGATCCTTGTTTGAATGTTGGTGTTGCAAAGTGGCATCAACAACCTCCATATCAGAATTACCATGGGAGTTATCCTCCGGTTTATCACCATCCTCCATCTCTAAGCTTATGCCAACAACCACGTAAACGTTATATTAATTACATAATTAGCATCATTTCATGACTCATTCAAGAAACGCAGAATGAAGACAACGAAGAAGATGAAAATGCAAGCCCTAAGTTAAAATACTATATACTTCACAGTCATAGCCAAACCAAACAGGACCTTTGAAGAAAGAGAAGCAGTAGTGTACCTTAATTGGCGAGGAAGAGGGAAATTGATCGCCGCAAATGTAGGGTTTTGGGGATTGACAATGCAAATTGCAGATAATGAATTTGAAGGAGATGAGTATGTATTTCTATTTCAAAAAACAAAAATCGAATTGGGAATTAGAATGAATGAAGTACATGTACTAAAGTATAGTTCAGTTACTGTCTTCAAAATTAAACGCCATATCCACAATTTCGCTCTAATATTTCACCTAACCGATGGGATGTGGCTTCGGAAACAAATACCCAACGGCGGTTAAGTTAAATGGCACCACCTCTACCTCCACTACAGAGACATCGACTCTACTGGATTTGTTTCTCGCATGTCAAAAGACCATCTTACCCCCTTCTATGAGCATTTTTCCTTCCACGGCACATGTTTGATTTATGGATAATATATTTTAAATTTTTTAATTTTTTTATATTTAACATATTAAATTACCGCTATGTGCCGTGGGAACTTTATTTTAAAGACCCATTTTTTGTTTACCACCCCTAATTACGCGGTACTCTTTTTAGTAAAAGAGAAATTTTGTTTTTATTTTTATCCATATATTTTTTTATAACTTCTTGTAAGTTCAAAAAACTTATCTCTTTTTGACATAAATTTTCCTATATTTGTTGCACCGAAAATTGTCTCCGACAAATGGCCCTCACCATTTAGCATTTGTTCCACTTTTGCGAAGCTTTTTTTTTTTTGACAATTGCAAAATGACACTGCGGAAGCGCTAGCACTGTGAAAATAATATTTAAAAAAGGATAGTATATTCATGTGTCAAGGCCTTAACAGAAAGGCTTGAATTGTGAATGCAGGCCTTGAAGGTGTTGTAAATCATTGGGCTTTATGGTCTCATGTATGAGGTAATTCCCTTCTATTGCTCCTCTTACTCCGTTTCGTTCTAATTTTCCCTACAATGGTCAATTATAAAAATATTAATGGTGGTTATTCATTTTTTAGTTACACTAAAACCTATTGTACGACATATCATACTTATGTTAAGGATAAAGGCCTGTTTGAAATCTATTTCGAAAAATAATTTTTTATTTTCAGGAAAAAAATTATTTAATAAGATTTATTTTGTAAAAAATATATTAAAATTATAACTATTTTTTTATTTTTAAAAATAAATTTATAGAATAATTTTTTTTATTTTAACTTTTAATTTTCAAAAAAATATAAAAAATATTTATTTCATTAACTATTCTATAAAATAATTTTAAAAATAAAAAACCAGAACATAGTCGTACCTATTTATTCTTGGGAATTAATTTTCTCATTTTACATGATAGAATTTTCTCAGGTTACGCTCACAATACATGAGTGAGGTCCATAAAAATGTAAGAAGGCAAAAAAGTCAATATGGGACCCACTCATGTATTGTGAGTGTGGCATGAGAAAAAAATTTCATGTAAAATGAGAAAACTATTTTCCTTTATTTTTAGTCTTATTCTACAAATGACTGGTATTTGTATCTAGGGGTGTAACTAGGCCAGGGCAGGCCAGACTTTGACCTTCATGGCCTAGGCCTGAATAAAAAAGCTTGGACTATCTGGCCTATGAGCCTATCAAAGGCTAGGTAGCATCGACTCGACACGCGACACGACACGACACTCCGACACGTCAATCCTAAAAAAATATGAATTTCGACACGTTTTAATATTAAATAATATTTTTAATTTATATAGTGTATATTTTATTTAATATTGAAGTGTGGAGAGGCCTAGGGGATGTGGCAATAAAATGGTTGTGAAAATAAGATTCTCCTGACAAATAAGATGCCTGATGCTTGGAGGAAAATATGATTGTGCCTATCTACAAAAACAAGGGAGATATACAAAATTGTTCAAACTATAGAGGCATTAAGCTAATGACCCATACTATGAAGTTGTGGGAGAGGGTTATTGAACATCGTTTGAGGAGAGATACCAATGTTTCTGTAAATCAATTTGGATTTATGCCAGGAAGATGTACCATGGAAGCCATTTTCTTGACGCGACAACTTATGGAAAGATACCGAGAAAAGAAGAAGGACTTGCATATGGTGTTCATAGACCTTGAGAAAGCATACGATAGGGTTATAAGGAAAGTTTTATGGTGGGTTCTGGAGAAGAAAAAGGTTCCATCAAAGTATGTAAAAGCAATCCAGGATATGTATGATGGGGCTACTACATGTGTAAAAGCTTGTAACGGACAAAGTTATTTTCCTATCACGGTTGGTGTACACCTAGGGTCGAAAAATTATCTTTTTGCCTTAGTTATGGATGAACTAATAAAAGATATTTAGAGGAAGTGCCATGGTGTATGCTTTTTGCAGACGATATTGTGCTTATTGATGAAAATATATAATAGAAAACTTGAATTGTGGAGAAGCACATTAGAATCCAAAGGATTCACATTATTTTTAAAAATAGTATCTGAAGTGTGAGTTTTTTTTTATTTTAACTGCATTTAATTGGTCAAGAGGTATATAAAAAAAAGATGCTTTTAAATACTTAGGCTCCATTTTACAAAAAGGTGGAGAGATTTTGAGGATGTTAATCATAAAATCAGAACAGGGTGGATGAAATGGCGCAGTGCATCTGGGTTTTGTGTGACCGCAAAATCCCCCTTAAGTTAAAGGAAAATTCTATAAAACGGCAGTAAGACCGGCAATGCTATATGGAGCGGAATGCTGGCCAGCACATAGGCAACATGTGCATAAGATGGGAGTAGCAGAGATGAGGATGTTAAGGTGGATGTGTGGTTACACAAAAATGGATAAGATAAGAAATGAAGATATTCGACGAAAGGTCGGAGTAGTACCGGTTGCCGAGAAGATGAGAGAACATAGATTGAGGTGGTTTGGGCACGTGATGAGAAGGCCCCTGGATGCTCTGTAAGAACAGAAGTTTGTTACCAAGAGCTCAACACAAAAAGAGGCAGAGGTCGGCCGAAACTTACTTGGGGGAAGGTAGTAAAACAAGATTTAATGGAGTGGGATATAGATTGGAGGACGGTATGTCTTAGAACGGAATGGAGAAAAGCTATAAGTATAGTGGAGGATTAGACTCGTGGTTATTCCTATGTTCCAGATGGTCCCTTTTTAGTCATTTTCCCCTTCATTTCCCCCACTTCTTCTTGTCCCTTTCTTTTTCACTTTTATTTATTTATATATTCATATACATATATATATATATACATATATACATATATATATATATATATATTTATTATTATTTTTATTAATTTATTTATTTATTTATTTTCAACATTTTTATATCTTTTTAATATTAAATAATATTTTTAATTTATATAGTGTATATTTTATTTAATATTCAATAATTTAATAAAAAAATATTGAATTTTAATCAATTAAATAAAAGAATTAAGTATACGACGTCGTCTTGCTCATGTTGCCACTTGGCATAGGATTACGACGAAGATGGAGCGGTTGACCAAGTCAGACGGCTACTGGACATCGTGGCCTGCACCACGAACTTCGGTCCGTCGGCGGTGAAGAATGGAAACTCTCACGCACCGCCAGCTGAGGTGGTTGATGGAGACTGCGAGATCAACCAGTCGTGCCCTAGGCTTGGGAGCTTCTACGAGTTCTTCTCTCTTTCACATCTCACTCCCCCTCTCCAATGTAATTTACAATCTTTGTCCTCTTCCACTTGCTTTGAATTTCTTCTCTACGTTCTCTTCTGATGCTGATGAATTTGAATAGATATCAAGCACGTTGTGAAACGGCAAGTTCAGGAAATACCATAGGCGAATTATGTTTTTATAAAATTTTATTTCTTTTTTAATAATTTTAATTTTATTAATATATTTAATTTTTCTAAAATATCATTTTTTTTAAATTATGTTTCTTATGAAAATGCCATCTGACCGTGTCGGACACGGTCAAATTCGCGTGTCGAAAAAAATTGACCGCGTGTCCGACACCGTGTCGGACCCGACTCTCCCTATTTTTGTAAATGTCCGTACTTCCTTGATCAAAGGCTTAATTTAAAGGCCAAGTCTGCCTGTTATTTAAAAATAAAAAACCTACACGACCTATGAGACCTACCATATTGCAAATTAAATAAATAAATAAATAAAAATATCTCATTCATTACACAATATTTCAAGCGTGGTCCAAATTATAAAAATTCTACAACATAATTTTTAAAGTCAAGAACACATGTTATAAAAATTCTACAACAAATTTTTTAACAACAACAAAGATTGAATTTTTCTTGGCACTTCACAATCTTCTAGTAAGCATTCTTATCTTCCTTTTACTTCGATATACTTTCACTTATTGAATATGTGAAACATCATCCTTGAAAATGGGTAGTCTTATTGGAGATTTTGCTTTAACCTTGAAATAGCCTATTTCGTGTGATACTGTGTCAGATTTGGTCATTTTTTGCGATTGAGATTAGCCCTTAATACTTCATTCAATTCAAAATGTGTGGCATGAGCTTTCCTCTTATCCTTAAATTTGTTTCTCTTTAACCTAGGGGTGTCAATATAGGTTATGACACGTGGGTCGACCCGCGACACGACACGAAAATTCATGTTCGGGTTGACCGGTAATAAAATTCGTGTCGTGTTCGTATTAGGAAAAAATGACACGTAAAAAATCTGTGTCGTGTTCGTGTTGAGGTATTTGTGTTCGTGTCGACCCATATTTTTTTAATTATTTTATTTTTATATTATTATTATTATTATTTAAAAAATTTAATTTTGAACCATTTTTTAATTTTTTTTATAATTACCGTTCTGACCCCTATGTTGCGTGTTATTCGTGTCGTGTCATGTCAACCCGCAAAAAATCTGTGTCGTGTCAGTGTTGAAGATTTTGACAGGAATAAAAAATCGTGTCGTGTTAGTGTTGATGTATTCGTGTCGTGTCAAATTCGCGTCGTGTCAACCCGTTTTGACACCCCTACTTTAACCTTTATACACAAAAAGAGTTTTTTTTTAATCATTAGAATTATAAAGCAAAGGAATTTAATTTTCCAAGAATGAAACAAACAAATACTTTCAAGCTAATCTGAAACACTAAATACATGAACTACAATTCACATATGTTCAAATACAAACTACATAAATATGAACTAAAACACCCATTTTTTCTTTTCAATAAAAAAAAAAAAACAGAACCAACACTCATAAACTTGAAGATAACCAATTTCTTAAGCAAAGAAGAAAACAAAAATTGAAAAAAAAAAAAAGCAACGCAAGAAAAATTTGTAATATAATGATGTGCTCAAGAATACTAAGGTCATTTAACCAAAAAAAAAATTTGTAATAGGGGATAAGAAAATTTAAAATTCATAACATAATGTTCTCTGCATCTGTGACTACCTGGTTAAAACTCATTAAGCTTTGACACTCTATTAGTAAACTCAGTAGCAAATCTAAGATAATATCACCTCGCAAAATCTAAAAAGTTCACGAAAGAAAAAAGAGAGTACCTGGTTCTTCTTTGAACGCAAATCGAAAGTCAAACCACTTCTGCATCAACATAAAAAAATGCAATAGATTAGTTCATGAAAATGGCAGAAGAAGGGACATACTAATAGAGACATGGTTTGTGGGTTAGGGTTTTTAAATTGTTAAACCTTGATAGATGAGTGACCGACGGTGAGAGTAGATGGATGACCGACGGTGAGAATAAATGGGTGACCGGCGGTGATGGACAAAAGCTTGCTCGTTTGGTCGATGAGACTGGTGATGAGTAGAAGCTGATGAGTCGTGAGTTGTGAGATCTGATGTAGAAGCTGCGGCGCATACCAAAAGAAAGCAATTAGGTTTTGTAATTTTTAAAATATAAATAGTATTATATATTTTTTATTTAAAAGCTTAAACATGCCAAAAAATTAGGCTTTTTATATCATGCATACGACCTTATTTTTAAATAGACTAACATACAAGACTTTACCTATCCTATTTATCTCGAAGGCCGAATCGGGTCAGACTTTTTCATAGGTCAAGTCATAGGCTTCTGTAAGCTGGCTTGCCCCATTTACACCCCTATTTGTCGCACACAGAACTTCTTTACTGCACGGAACCAACTACCTTGTCAAAATTCACTCTTTTGTGTTGCTTTGCATTACTTTTACTAGGCTCAAGTTCCCAAATTGTTAATCATGACAGTTCCACACAGGAACAGTAATAACTGGACCAGATGGATCACCAATCTAAGGTTAAAAGAAAGCATGGAGGCCTGTCTCCTTAGTATCAAGCCCAGCCCAACCAACTTGCTTGTCACCACTGACATGTGTTCATTCAATCAACTTGGACCCCAAAAAAAAATCAACAAAGAGAATATAATATATAAAAAAGTTGAGTTATTTTAAGAGAGGGAAAGAAATAAATAAAGGAGGAGAAAAAATTGACAAAAAAAAAATGTGGATCCCACGTCTTTGTGAGAATGAAAGGATATAAGTTGTGTTATTTAAAAGGATAAATATTTTTCCCATAAACAAATAGATAAAATATATTGTATCCAAAAAAATAAAATAATTTAACTACAAAAAAGATATGTACCAAGAGAACACCGGTGATTAATTATTGAAATCAGATGTAGGTGATTATTAATCACAAGTTGACATGACCTCTAATATAAAAAATAAAAGTAAAAATAGAAAAAGAAAGAAGTAAGGAACTCCCTTAATTAAAATTAGGGAAAAGTTAAAAAAACTCTCGTGATTTCACTTATAATCGCTTATCCTTTTATGGTATTTTTTATCGATTTTTTCCATCCAATCCATTTTAACACTGTTACAAACTTGGCTTATATGTCTATTTTGTCTTTCTTAACAACATTTACTTCCTCACACATAATCTGCAACAACAAAATAACTTAATTGATATACTACCTAATTTTAAAAGCATTATGAGTCTTAAATTTGAGAATCATGAGTGAAGTGATTCCATCAAATTTGAGTATCTCACAAAAGGTTGAGAGGTTTTTTTTTGGAACAAGATGAATATACGGGTAAAGAAACATCACCCCTAAAGTTAGTTCAAAGGGTGGGAGTGCCCAAGGCTTTATAAACCTCACATTAGTTGTTCATACAACCAATGAGAGACTATATATCTCAATACGTCCCCTCACACGAGAGCCCATTGGGGTTGAAGAGTGAACAATGCACAGCCCACCTACATGTGAGAAGAAAGAAATTCCACAAGAGAAAATGGGGGCGGCGAGGCTCTCATGTAAAGAACCAATTCAACCCAAAAGCTTAAGCTATTGGGTGAAGGTTTTTTAATGATTTTATATATCTCAACAACGAGAGCCCACTGGGCTTGAAGGATGGACAATGCGCAGGCCCACCTACCTGTGCGAACAAAGAAATTCCACTTGAAAGAAAATGGGGGCGGCGAGGCTCTGATACCATATAAACAACCAATTCAACCCAAAAGCTTAAACGAGTGAGTGAAGACTTTTTCAATGATTTTATATATCTCATGTGTTTTGTTTGATCTATGGGTATTCATTGATTTGGTCAAAATCTCTGAGGAGAAATTCTTACCTATGTCCATGATAAAGCACATAATTTACTGCTTTTATTATTTTCCATACATGGAGTGAATTCCACCTAATAGAAAGAAATATCATTAGCTAGATACCTAACAGATTCTGATACTAAAATAAAAAATTGTGACAAGATATTTCTATTCTATTAGTAATGCCACCATATATATAAATTGGGAAAGTAATTCCAATACAGTGAATGGTGGGAGGAAAGCCCGTACACCCACGCGGAAACTGATCAATGTGGGCAAGCTTGACACATGACTCTTAAATGCAACTTTTGTCAAAAGTGATCCACATTGTTCTATAACTTCATAATCATATCCGACAGAGATATATGCAAGATTCTGGTTCATTCGGTGAAAGCTCATCTGCCACTAATTTTTAAAGACATTAAAATTTTCCTGGAAAAGGCAGTGGGAGAGGTACTACACATTTGAAAGTGATCATTATCAGCAAAAGGGTTTGCGTTCCACAATTTGGTTAGGCTGTTATAGCTCGAGAACTGGTCCACTCTTGAAAATTGATAATGATCACTCAGCCAAATGAAACCAGCACCAGGCAGTGGGTGCCTAATTAGCTGCCACATGCCCAAAAGGAAATAGGGCACAAACATAAACGAGATTCTCTAACTAACGCACCAAGAAAGAGCCAAAGAAGTACCTACTCACTATAAGTTCGAGTCAAAATCATTCCTTACATAGTCACGTGTAGATTGTTGCATCTATATATATTGGATTTTTGGTCCCCCAGCCAGAGGCCAAGTGTTAGCTTCTAACCAAATTGAATAGACGTAAACAATAATGGGGTATGCTGCAATATTGTCCCCCGTTCCGATCAAAGTTAGGAACATGGTTACATTGAGTTTGAAAGGATCGTGAGATTCGTGACGAAGATAATAATCGATGATATTGATAACACTTCCTAAAATTAGAAGAAGCAGAGCAGTTTTAAAGGCATTCAAGATTGCCAAGTGTGCCAAGTAGAAATCATTGACAGAAGTAGATAGCTTCAATCATTACAATATTCATGATGAGTTTCTTGATTAACAAAGTCCAAGACATCAAATATTAGAACATATATAAAAAAATCTTCTTTTATCATCGATTATAATTATAATATTTATAAAAAACACATAGTTATAATATTAAATTTGTTTTTTTTCTTTCTCTCTTCAAAAGTTATGGACAACGTGGAGAGAAATAAAAAATAATTTTCATATCATAATTATGTACTTTCTGAAATACATAGTTATAATCACTAACATAAAAAGATTTTTTTTATAACAACAAAAGAAAAAAGGGACCCTAAATATTATTTAAGAAATATTTATGATCACCCTATTTTATACTCATATAATGGTCTCTTCTAGTTACATGAAATGGGTATGTACATTTCAACACGTAAAATCACTCTATAAATAAAGGGTTTTATAAAAGTTATGTTTTAGGAAAAGTGATTGTGTTATATTATAGATATTCGTTTTGCGTGTCGTAGTTTTTTTTTTTAAAAAAAAAATGCGGACTCCACAAAATATTGTGTGTGTAGAAAACTTTTTTTGGTCATGTTAAATGATAAATGCAAACCCCATAAATAAAAGATTAAGCTTCACGTGTATGAATTTTTTTTTAAGATATTCCAATCGATTCATCGTTTCGTGATTAATTCAATACGAGGCAGGTCCCAAGATTAAGCATTTGAACCCTTTCCAAAAATGATAGGAATGATTCAACACATGCTCTCATTCTCACCTATTCAGTTCTTTGGCATCAACTGAGCTACTATTACTTGGTTACATGCAGTGGTGGACCTATTCATGGGCACATGACTGCAAGTGCAGACATAAAGTTAAAAAAAAAAAATAATTCTCGGTGATCACTATGGTTATCACTACCTACTAGAAAAAACTTGTACAGCGACAGAACTGTTATGGAATTTCCGTTGCTAATTTTAACATTACAACTATTTTCTGTCGCAGATTCTCTCACGAACAAGATGTAACACGGAATTTGCTAGGGAAATCAAACTAGCCACAAATTTTACGAGGAAAATTTTATTGAAATTTCGTCACTAGACAAATTTTTTCTAGTAATACTCCTACTTCCGCCCATTGCTGTTTGCATAGTCATTTCATTTTCTCTAGCCATAGCCGTCTCAAACCTCCATGTAGCTCTTGAGCTAGTCTAATAACGAGTCGTATCATTCTTGTTCCGATGCTAGTCAAGTACCTCGTCACTCACGGTATCATTTCTATGTTCTTTTATCTCAAATCATTTAAGTTCGGAAAGTCATAGGAAAATAATAATAATAGTAAATAAAATAAAATAAACAATAACTAAATAAAAAATTAGAGAAATAAATAAATAAATTAATATGGGAACAATGACTAAAAAGGCTAATATGGAACATAGAAAAAACAAGTCTACCCCTTCTCCTTCGGACAATTAATAAAAATTTCCACTCTATCATAAGATACATCATTTACATATATGTTTATATTTATTACTCCATTAAGTACTCTTTCGTTAAATTTATGTTGAACGTGATATATTTGATAAAATTGATGATGAAGAAATAATGTAATATATATATATATATATATATATATATATATATATATATATATATATATATATATATATATATATTTGGGTGAAAATAATGTAATATTTTTAAGGAATGAAAAATCGCAGAATGTTTTTCTAATTATTCTATTGTAATAGTTTAGTTGATTCTTGATTACTATTTTTTTATGTTAAGTTGAAGTTTTCTTTTTTATTTATATTCTTTTATTTTTAATATATTTAAAACTTTTTAAAAAAAAATTCCAGCCACTAATTATGCGGATATAAATCAAATTTTCTGGATCCACCACAAATTAAATATATGGATTTTTGAACTATAATCTTTATTAGTTGTCATTATGCATGCAAGACACTCTCTTTTGCCTTACTTCCTTTCAATGCACAGTATTTTACTCCTCCGATGACTATATTCTCTATAAACACCGTTAAACCACATATTTTACAATAACTGTGATCCTCTGGAATCAAATCTTGATACCGTATTTACTTCAATATTTTGTGCTTATTCGATAAAAGTTCTCTCTATTCAATGAGGAAAAACTAGTTAAAAAATAAGGAAAGGTTGTACAGCATCAACTACCGATCATAGTAAAATGAATTAATATCGATTTAGTGTCTTGTGGGTCCTTTGCCCCGCTTTATTTATAAAGAAAATGATGTGAAATAAACTTGACTATAAGGATTCAAAAATAATGTGTTCCTACAATGCATTATGAGATACTAGCTTACCCATGGTGGGAACCTTCCCATCATACGTCCACAAAAGTTAAAAAAAGGTTTTGAATGTAGATGTTGATGTGCACCTTAAAGTTGAACAGACATTAAGCACAATCGTATTTTCGTTTTAAATTTATGTGCTCAGGGTAGTTATGAGAGATGTATCGTACGAGTATATAGTTAATGTATTAATCACGGTGTACTAATAATAGACATATAATTAAGACGTGAGGTGCATGTGTGTATAATAATAGGTAAGAGAGTAGGAAATTCAGAGTGTGCGTACTAAGGCTTTGTTTGGGAGTTTGGAGGGAAAGAGAAGAAAGGGGGATCCAAGGGAAAGGAAGGGAAGGAAATTGAAGATATTCATTTCCCTTGGTTGAGAGTCAAAAAATATGGTAAAGGAGAAAAATCAAGGTAAAAAAAATTAATTTATTGCTTTTTTAATAAAAAATTATGAAAAAGTAGTTGTTTTACAAAATATTACAAAACTATAGCAGTCAATCACGCCCAAAAGTGGGCGTGACCAGTAGGAGAGAGACACGCCCTGCAGAGGGCGTGACCAGCCAGGGGTAACACGCCCTGTTTAGGGCGTGACCAAGCAGGGGTAACACGCCCAACAGAGGGCGTGACCCACCTGATCTATATATTCCCATTTTCACCTTTTTACCTCATTTCCACCTCCCATCCTCTCTCTAATCCTCTTCCTCCTCCTTCACTCTAAAGTGATTTTGGAAGGTTTTGCGCAGCGAAGCTCTGTCTCTATCGTGTAAGTCCCTATTTATTGTTTATTTTTTTTATTAACAGCAATTAATATAAGATAGTTATTAGTGACTTAGATAATTGTTAGGGTGTTAGAAAAAAATATTAGTGATTTATTTAATTGTTAGGGGGTTAGTAAAATATTAGTGACTTTATTTAAATGTTAGGGGGTTAGAATAAAATATTAGTGACTTTATTTAATTATTAGGGGTATAGAAAAATATTAGTGACTTTATTTAACTGTTAGGGGGTTAGAAAAATATTAGTGACTTTATTTAACTATTAGGGGTTAGAAAAATATTAGTTACTTTATTTAATAAAGTTAGGGGGTTAGAAAAATATTAGTGACTTGCAAACGTATTGACCTTTCAATTAACCACATTATAATTAGGGTTTGTAAAAAAAAGAATACCGTATCCAATATTAATTTAAATTGAATTTGAATTATTTAATGTATTGAGTCAAAATATTTTTAGAATAATGTAATGTTAAATGAATTAATTGTCAATGATATTAATTTAATTGAAATTAATATAACATTTGAAGTTAGTTAAATGTTATGTAATTAAGTGAAATTAAATTTTATTTAGTGTAAATTTATATAATATCAATAGTAATTTGGGTATATTATTTTTCATTTGTAGTAGTATTCTCTATTATGGCTCATTTGTCTTCATCAGAGTCTTCACGCTCTGAATCCGATGGTGATCTTGAGCCATCTGATCCTTGTACGCATGTACTTCCTGGCCCATATAGGTGGGAGGTACTACGTAAGAGGACACAGCGCTCTCACGTTTCACAACTTGTGTGGAACGAGGATAAGGTCAGGGCGTTAAAGACAAGGCGAGGTAAACTTCAGGGGGGACCCCATCACGATGATATACTAGACGTTGTCGCCAACTATTTGACACAGGCTGGGTTCATACACGTGGCACATATGAGTCATATTCAGGTATGTAATTTTTAAAATTACTTAATTAAATTATCGGATGTGAGCTTTGTATAATTGTTGTTTTTCCTTCAGATCGATACCCCCATGATCTCTGCTTTGGTTGAGCGGTGGAGACCGGAGACACATACGTTTCACATGACCCAGGGAGAGATGGCCATTACATTACAGGACGTGGCTGGTATACTTGGGTTGCCTACTGACGGGCAAGCAGTTACCGGAGCTACAACATTGAATTGGATTGCTATGTGTAAGCAGGTTTTTGGGACTGCCCCTGTTGCAGGCACAGACATTCACGGAGGCGATCTACGTATTTCTTACTTAGACAGGATATATGCTGATTGGTTTCCAGTAGCACACAATCCTGAGGAGGTGAGGCGTTACACTAAGGCACACATTTTGCGGCTATTAGGCTCATATTCAAGGTTTAATGAGATATTTTTACCATTTTACCCTTTTTTAAAAATAAATATAATTATTATATTTTACAAATTAAATTTAATTTAAAATTTCTAACAAAACTATTATGTACTTTTCACAACACCAAAAAAGATTATATTTTCGATGAATTTTCTACGTTGCAAACGATGAAAATTTCGTCACAAAATTATTTTTTTCGTCGGAACACTTTTTGTCGAAAAGCGATGGAATTTTTCAACCGATGAAAATTTGTACAAAAAAAAATTTTCTATCCAAATTTTGGACGAAATTTAGTTTCCATCAAAAGTTTTGACGAAAATGATTTCCTCCATCAAATGTTTTAAACGAAAAAAAATTCCGTTAAAAATTTTGACAGAACGTTTTTGGTTCAAAATTTCGATGGAAATGTGTTCTGATGAAAATTTTGACAGAAATTGTTGTCAGAAATTTTGAGGGAAATGTTTAATTCGAAACTTTCGACAAAATTTAGATTATGTAAATAATTTTGACAGAATAAATGCGTTTCGTTAAAAATTTCGACATAAATATTTTTTGCCAAAATGTTTAACAAAAATGTTTCAATCGAAAACTTTTGAATTTAAATTCTGTTAATAATTTTGAAGAAATTTTTTATCGTCGATAATTTTCGAAGAAATGTGTTTCGTTGAAAATTTTGATGGAAATATTTTTCGTCAGAAATTTCGATGAATATATATTTTTGTGAAATTTTTAGGCAAAATTTAGATTTCGTAAAGAATTTTGACAAAAAAAAAAATTTGCGTCAAATTCTTTTACAGAAATATTTTTAGTCTCAAATTTTGATGGAAATATCTTTCGTCAAATTTTTTTGATGGAAATGTTTTCTGTAAAAAAAATTGACGTAATTGTTTTACATCGAAACTTTTCGATGGAAATGTGTTTTGTCAAAATTTTGGACAGAAATATTTTTGTTAAAAGTTTCGACGGAACTTAGATTCTATCAATAATTTTGACTGAATTTTTTTTTTCCGTACAAAATTTATGTTAGTGAGTATGGCAAAATATGGTTCTGTCTCTAATTTCATCTTTAGTTTTGACGGAGATTTTTTGACGTATATGATGTTCATAAAAAATTTCATCATTTTTTTTTTACGAAATATTTTTCATCAATAAATTCTGCCGGTATTTGAGATTTTTCTAATAATATCGCATTAAAAAATGATTCACAATTATGTAGTTTTAACATTTTAATTCTAAGGGTAGATAACTAATTTTTAATATTTCCCCCTTCAAACCCTCCAAATTGGGAAAACTTTAATTTCAAGAAGAACGAGGGTTTTGGAGAGTTTAGTGAAAATCCTCAATTTCTTGCCCTCCTTTTTTTAAACTCACAAACAATGGAAGAGCTTACTAAAACCCTCCATTTCCTTTCCTTCCCCTCCTAAAACCAACTCCCAAACAAAGCCTAAGAGGTTTGACCTTTTATTTATAGAAGGGATTACTTTGTAGGTGTAGAGACCTAATAGGATTGTGATTGTTGGGGGATAAGATAAGTTGTTTTATCCTTTATACCTTTGGATTATCCTTATCTCTTCTTTTTTTTTTGGTGAAAATTATCCTTATCTCTTTATATCACATGTTGTTATGTTGTTTACCTATATGTTAGGTTGTTGGGATATGCTATGATGCACGGACATGGACACGGGACACGACACGCCGACACGTTAATTCTAAAAAATGTCATATTTCGACACGTTGAGACACGTTTTGATATTAAATAAAATTCTTAATATATATAATATAATTTATATTTAATACATATAAGAGTCCATAATAAGTCATATAACCAATCAAATATTCAAATTTCATAACATAAATATAAATAATTTTTTGTACTTTGTTAATTTTTCATATCAAATTTCATAATAGAACAAAATTAATTTATAAATTATTTATTTTATATTTAATTACCAAAATAAAATTAAGATTAAAAAAAAACGTGTACGAGCGTTGACCGCGTGTCCGAAAAAGTTGACTGCGTGTCGGAAAAACGTGTCGGAGAGTTGACCACGTGTCCCCAAATGTTGACCAAGTGTTGGACGCGTATCCGAGCGTGTCGGAACGTGTCCGTGCCCGACACGTGCCCGACACGCACAATTCTCCAAAATTAGCGAGTCCGTGTTTCGTTAGGGATATGTACCTAATATTCTGGTCCATAATATTATGTATATAAAATTGGGGAAGGATATTGTAACAATCAAGTTGTGCTACTACCATGTTACTACCAATCAATCTCACAGTTAGATCGATTATGTTAATCCAACGGTTATTTTTTTTCTATCTTTGTATGGTCATGATTTCTCAAATTTAATACTTTATATTTATTTCTACCTTTGTATGGTTATAATTTCCCATATTTAATGCTTTCACTTTAAATATGGAGAATTATAACCTATGTAGCACCGATTCGACACGCGACACGACACTCCGACACGTTAATCCTAAAAAATTATGGATTTCGACACGTTGGGACACGTTTTAATATTAAATAATATTTTTAATTTATATAATTTATATTTCATTTAATATTTAATAATTTAACAAAAAAATGAAACTAAATTAATAATACCCATCAACACGTTATAAAGATGGAAGCTTTAATAAAAAAAATAAAAACTGGGATGAGAGAGACATAATATCAGATAG
Source organism: Gastrolobium villosum (assembly GCA_032173675.1). NCBI lineage: Eukaryota > Viridiplantae > Streptophyta > Magnoliopsida > Fabales > Fabaceae > Gastrolobium > Gastrolobium villosum. The sequence continues at coordinate 109,341 of JAVKPL010011160.1, forward strand.
AGAGATCAAATCACATTAAAGAGAGATCAGAGAGAATGAGATACAATAAGAGCGTAATAGGAATTGACAACAATGATGCTGAGATGCTCTCTTATCTACTTAAGGGGAAAAAAGACAAAAAAAATAAAATTGATATGATCATGTTGAAGCTTTATTAATATATTTTAATTTTTTAAAAACAAAATTTAAAAAAAAAATTAAAAAAATTACAAAAATGTCATTTGACCGTGTCGGACACGGTCAAATTTGCGTGTCGGAATGGTCAACGTGTCGGAAAAAGTCAACCGCGTATCCGACACAGTGTCGGAGCGTGTCGCCGTGTCGGAGCGTGTCGGACCCGACTTCTCCTGTTTTTACAAGTGTCCGTGCTTCCTAGATTATAACCATACAAAGATGGAACTAAATATAACAGTTAGATCAATATAATCGATCTAACGGTGAGATTCATTGGTAGTAACATGGTAATAACACAACTTCGTTGTTACAATATCCTTCCTCTATAAAATTTAGATTTATCATTTCTCTATCAAATTAATATAAAATTATCTCTATCAATCTCAAACTACATTTTGGATTGAGGGAATTAATGAAAGGCATTTTAAGAATTTTGATTATTTATTGTTATATGAATTTTATCGAAATACCCTTCATTAATTTTCTCAATCCCTAAAACGACGTAATTTTGATATTGATAAAGATAAATTTATGTCATATTGATGAAGAAACGATAGACCATGAAATTTATTACACATCTCAAAAATAAATTAGTAATGGATATATTATCGGGATATGATATTCTATCTATTTTTTTCATGTCTACATTGTCCACTACTCTCTGATATCTTTATATCAGAATTTCAATTAACTTTTATTATTTATCTCTTTTATTGAGATTCTGATTTAACGATATTAAAATTTGATAGGCATAAAAAAAATAAGCAAAATAATCTATCCCTATATTATCATACTAATTATGGCCTATATTGGTGCATACCTCTAGTTATCTCTCTTTTCGCTTTTTGCATGGCCAAAAAAGATGTTACTAGTTGACCACTTTCCTTTCCACCAAAATATTAGGTGTGTACATGGGTCGAATTGAATCAATTTTTTTTGAAAAACCGAACTGAATTAATTTAAACGGTTCGGTTATAAAATGATTCGCTTTGATTCAGTTCAAAACTAATTTGGTTCAGTTGGAAACAGTTCGGTTTGGTTCAGAACAGGTTTAGGTCGACCCTATTATGAAAGGAGAAAAAATTAAAAGATTGTATAAATAAAGAATAAAAATTAATTTGGTTTGATTCGAAAATGGTTCGGTTCGGTTCTCAAAATAATTATTTAAAAATCGGTTCGATTCATAAACTAATTTTTTTAAAAATTAATTATTTTAAATAGAATTCAGTTTGGTGCACAATTCAGTTCAATTTTTTTTTTTAATTATTTTGCAAATCCCTACAAAATATTATATATATTGCTCTAACCGGAACAAAGCATATAATGTGGTCTATGCCGGCAACTATTGCTGCGTGCACTTTTTGCTTTTTTATATTATTTTTAGGGGTTTAATTTTCTCATGTTACATGAGAATTCAATTCTCATATTGTGACTCAACTAATGGTGAGTCCCACATTTATTAAAAAAGAAAATGTAAAGAAAAGTTTTGCACGTAAATCGAAAGATTATAATATGAGAGTTGAATCTCATGCAACGTGAGAAAATGTTTTCACTTATTTTTATCTCAGAGAGAATATATTACGTTTCTATGAATAATGACCGAACAAAATGAAAGAAACTTATACAGCTCTATGCATACACCACTTGTAAAGTTTCTTAATTATCTTTGAAAAAAACAAGTTGCACAAAACCCTCTAATTTACCAGCTGGAGATCATATTGATAAAGTTAGACTATTTTCCCCCTTTTCCTATTGAATCTGGTTTTAATTTACTACAAAGACAAAATTCCCTTGCATTATTATTTAATTTTGTATAATCTAATCACTGAAAGAGTTTAACTTTTGCAACAATAATATATGTAAAGAGTTAACGCTTCTAATTATGTGTCAATTATTGTTTCTATAATTTCTTTTTCTTTCATACTTTACATTTTCTCCTCAATCGAACAATGAAATATTTCAAATTACAAAAATTATTTATTGTCTATTTATCTCTCCTACTCTCTTTTTTTTATTGTCTTTGTCCAATCATTCTCATTTTTTTTTTTTTAGTTTTTGATAATGATGGCTTTTAGGGCGTTTGGTTGAGGACAAATTTTTTGAATATTAGGAAAATGTAATTGATAGGGAAATGGTTGGAAAGTGAGTTTAGTAGAAAAATGTAAAAAAAGTTGTTTGGTTGGAAAAAAATTTGACGGGGAAATTAGCTAACTTTTATAAAGTCTATGTTTGGTTGAAAATAAAAATTTGATGGGAAAATAGATGGAATTTACGAAAGCAATCTTTTTTATAAAATTTTGAACCATTACAACATATAAGAATAGGGGTATTAATGTCATTGTATTCACCCATTTTTTCATTTCTCCGGATTTTTGACAAGAATACTACGTCTCAAATAGGATTCATCAACAATATTTTTTTCCTTTTTAACACAGATTTCTACTTAGATAGACAAATGAGTTTGATGGATAAAAGTTATAAAACCTTTCAACCAAATAAGGAGAACAAGGATTGCCACATGTACTTTGACGGGAAAATTTTGAGAATCCCTAAACCAAACACAGTCTTAGGATACTAAAATTGCTACTCCTAAGAAATGTATAGCTGCATGATCAAGTACTCATTGGATATAGCAAAAGTTACTTGACCTAATTAAAATATGAGCGAGCATATTTTGACTATCAAAATTTTTTATTATCAATTTATTATCAATCTAATTATCATTGGATTAAAAAGAGAGCATGCTAAAAGATTTATGAAGAGAAAGAAATGTTGATCCAATAGTGATTAGATAGGTAGTAAGTTGGTAGTGGAAAAATTTGGTAATAAGAATATCTTTCCTCTTAAAATATATCTAGAAGAATGAACCCATCAAATTATTGAAAAATAAAATATTTTCTTTACATTACACTTAAAATATGCCGATTAACAATGGTAAATTATTGAATAACCTGTATTCAATAATGGACAAATAAATGCTTTTTTTTAAAGAAAGAGTTAATTCGTTAAACAATTAATATATATTATTAATGAATAATACACTCGTCATTAATTAGTATATTTGCTGTCATATATTGGATTGCAGATGTAAAAATAATAGAACTGTCAATGAATAGAGTATATTTTTTCTCCAAAATAATATCATTTTTTACAAAAGAATTTATTAAAACAAAATAATATTTATAATCAATTAAATGCCGCTTCACGCATTCTTTAACTGATTTGTTGAAAAGAAAATGATTTATGCTGATGTCAGCTATTCGAGCATAAGAAGGAGTCCCTAATTGAGGAAATTTTTAATACGCTCCCGTCCCGTCCTTCCATTTATGGAGTGATACGTGAAATTTTTCTTTTTCTTTTCTTCTTTTCTCTCTCCTCTTTGAGCACAATGCACTAAGGGGCGTTTGGTACAGGAGAACAAATAGCATTAGCTTGTGACTATTCAATAAGCTCCCCTCTTCAAGGGAGGTGAAATTTTCATAGTCGATTATGTTGGCTCTTAACGTGTATCTATGGCCATTTCAAATCTCTTTATGATTAATATTTTCTTTGGACAAAAAAAAAAAAAAAAACACTTCATGAGTGAATATACTCATGAAGTGTAAATTAATACTCTATCACGGGATCACCAAATTAACTTAGTGTAAACAACCAATTCAACACAAAAGTTTAAGTTGTTGATGAGACTATATTAATGGTTTTATATATCTCAATCTCCTCACACGAGAGTCCACCGGGCCTTCACACGAGAGCCCACCGGGCTTGAAGGGTGGATAATGCACAAGCTCACCTATATGTGTGAACAAAGATATTCCACTTAAAAGAAAGCTATTGGGTAAGGCTATATTAATGGTTTTATATATTTAATTAGGGTAAAATGTGTGTCATTTTAAAGGATGTAAGGTTGTGTCATTTTAAGAGAGAGAAAGAAATAGATAAAGGATGAGAGAGAGTTGACTAAAAAAATAAAGGTGTGAGTCTCAACTCTTTGTGAGAGTGAAAGGATGTAAGTTGTGTCATTTAAAAGGATAAACACTTTTTCCATTTAATTAAGGGTTATACTTATATAATGTTACATAAAAAACACAATTTGGTCCTACACAAACATAAAAGAAGAGAGAGAAAATGAGTTGAGGAAAGAGAAAATAAAAAATTTGTGGACCCCACGTCTCTTTATTTTTGTAGGAAAAGAAACTTACATCATGTTACATAATAGATCTATTCTCTTTTAATTAAAGTATTGATTTTATAATCATATATACTGACTGGGATGAGTCAAAGAACTCATTGCCACTTCAACTTGTACTTTTCAGGCTCAGTTGTCTTTCACTTTAGCGAATCAACACTAGCATATATTATAATACAATAAGAGTAATTAGTAATGGGGTGAAGTGTGTGTCATTTTAAAAGATGTAAAGTTATATCATTTTGAGAGAGAGAAAGAGATAGATAAAGGAGTAAAGAGAGTTGACCAAAGAAATAAAGGTGTGGGTCTTACCTCTTTGTGAGAGTGCAATGATATAAATTATGTCATTTTAAAGGATAAACATTTTTCACTTTAATGATGTAAATTAACTAAATCATGAGAAAGTGATCCCCGATAATCAAAATCGATATCAGCCTACATATGCTGAAGACCGTTCAAAATGCATGTTCCTATTATTCTGGTGTGTGAGAGATAGAAACAAACAGATATAGTGTTGTCTTAATCAGGATTATTATTTCCGGATACGTAATAAGATTTTCGAACTACTTGTAGAACTTTTTCCGAACAAAGTACCAAACAAAATTAAGGAAGAGTAGATAATTATTGGACCGACAATGAACCGGCCATGTTATAGCTGCATTGCCATTGAGAGCACTAGTTATATTAAGCCAAGCAATTTTGACAGCACTTAATTGTTTATCATTTTTGTTGCTGAAAGCCACCACAGGGCCAATTTGCATTTGCGATTTCCACTTGTATCTAACACCAATCTTAAGGCATCATTTCCCAACTGAACTCCCACATGCATGTATTAAAAAATTTTGAGCGAAAAAAAAAAAAAAAAAAACTGTTAGTGACATT